>JANSMH010000119.1:0-74524 GCA_029299595.1 Grosmannia serpens
GCGGCGGGAGGGGGGGGGGGGCGGGGGGGGGGGAGGGGGGGGGGGGGCAAAATTGAACAGCGGAGATCGAGTATTGAAGATGGACGACTGTGACAATACCAACGGGAGTTTTTGTCGACGGTTTGGGTCCGGCTGTCCCGTCTCCAGACCTCTTCTTCTCATGCAGCAGTCTGTTCTTTTCTTACTCTGCTGCTCTGATGCTGCAAACCGCAACCGTTCCGGTTCTTGATATGCTATCTCACCTCTTCCACAACCGGTATGTTCCTTTCCCCACTCAGTCCAGAGTGATGTCGGCTCTCTCTCGACTTTTTCTTAGTCGCCTTTCCCAGCGAGAGGCTTCGGGGAGCTGGACTAATCAACGCTGTCGGTGAAAGACAAACAAGAAGCCATAGATGCAGGTTTGAATTGGCCAGACAGGAGAGAACCGGTGTCCCGCGCCAGGTATGTTTGGTGGATGCCAACGGCAGTGCTAGCAGAAGCGGGAGAAGAAGGATTAGGGAGAGAAAACGCCAAAACGTTCGCCGTAGAGAACTAGCCCGATCCTAGTAGTGGGTGGGAAGCTAAACGAGCGATGGAAATGAGACAGTATTTGATTGCCAGGATCTCCGAAGGTAGAATGCATCAACGAGACAGGATGAAGATGTAGAAAGCAGGCACGGTGTAGACGGGGGGACCCAGAGGCATATTCACAGGCGCATGAAGGCATCCAGGTTGTATGTATATGTATGTATCAAGAAGGAGAACACACCGGTGGGCAGGAGTGGTGTGCAACAAGGGAGGGGGGAGGGGGGTGCAAGAAGCAAGAACGGCACGCCAGAAAAAATTGACAAGCAGGGAGGGGGGGTGGGTGAAAGATGTGTGGACGGGAATGGGGTATGAATGCAGGCCGGACAAGGGGTTGATTGAGAAAGTGTGAATGAAAGAGAGTTAAAGAATAAAGGGTGTTGAGAAGCGGCTTCCAGGTAGACAGAGCTAGGCTAAGGCATGATGCGAAAAGGCTGGTCAGCCATAAAGTAGACTAGGTTGTAAGGCACCAGGGTGGGAAGAGGGGAGAGTTGACGGGGGTAGGTGGGTTGAGGATGATCGATGCTAGTTCCTGTCGTTATACTTGTATGTAATAAGAGTTGCAACCGGCTCGTATCAAGTCGTCGTGACTTTCAGAGGCAGCGTGCTATCGAAAATTCCAATAGTCCGGAAGACGGGCGAAGAAAGGGAAGTGTCTCGTCTAATCCTTGCCCTGGGAGTTGCGTCGTGTCTGGCACCTTGGCCATTTATTTCTTTTTCGCTTCACGTTTTCGGCGAAATCTAGGAGATGGAGAAGAAGCAAAAAAGCAAACTGCAGCCCTATATGTAAAACGTAATACGGCATGTGGCGGTGTAAACGAAAAGAGCACGTCCGACCCGAGCAGGTTCCAGTATTTCGCATCCGCAGACGAGAGCAGCGCTCTTCAGGCTCAACAAGAGGCACGCGACTGGGCGGCGGAGAGCGTCATGATCAACCAGAAGGCGCAATGGATCGATGGTCGAATGGGGCGCATGTTAGTGAGCAATTGCCATCTCGGACGGTTGAGAGGCGGCCTATTACTACTATGATGTAAGATAGCAGCCATGCAGCCACCCTCGGCTCGCAGCCACGCTCCAGCAGCCATTGAGCTGGTATCTCAACCATACCGACACCGACGGCGACCGTGCCATGACGAAGCGGGCAGACTCGGCCAGGTGTGGGTGCGAATCGCAGCCCTGAGCGGGATTTTGAAAAAGCATAGTCCCTCGTGGTCCAATACCCCTTGTTTTCCGAACTTGGTCAGTAGACCGACCATTCTTGCTCGACAGGGGTGTCTGCAAATGTGTACATTGTACTCCGTAGCAGGAAAGGTGTGTGGTGGGTCTGAGGTTGCGTCTGATTGAAAACTCGTTAACTGTCAGTTTTTTTCTGACGTCGCTTTGTATCATTCACCAGCCTCTACTGCGTACTCGTATGGATCCCCTCCCATTGTGTGGAAGAGGGGCAGCTGACAGGTGAAGGATCAGTTGAGAGGCTAGCACTAGAGAGAGTGGCAAGCCGTCGCCGACCGTCCAGGGTCTCTTTCGTTGGCGATAGCAAGCGACCACGGGAGCAGTGGGCCTCCAGTCAAGTATGTAGATTGATCTAGCGGCCACCCTTGCCATGTCCTCAACACGAGCAAGGCGTACGGAGTATGACAAGGTCAAGCTAAGGCACAGACTGGTTTGTCAATCACCTCCCCTGACCAAATGCTTTCTTCAGCAGTCCGAGCCAAGGGTGTTGAAAGCCCGTTGGGGAGGGGTGGTGGTGGAAAGGTGTGGAACAAGAACGGGCCTTTTTGAGCGTAAGAATTTCCGTGTTGACAATGTCTTTCGGCTGCTGTGCTTGATTGACAAATTGCACCCGCTCCTGTTTCCGCGGGGAGCTGACAAGGATGGCGGCATACCACGCGAAGATCAATCCAGGTAGATACTGAGGAGCCGAGATTTTGATTTGATTTTATACGCGCTGGCCCACAGTAGTTGAGGGAATACGGAGTTCGGGAGCGTCAAATGCCATGGCAAGGGTCCGACCAGATAACAGAAGGACCCCTGGACGAAAAACCGCTGCTGACATTTCAAACGCCTTGTCCTGTTGGAATGCTGTTAGTATCGTACACAGTCATAGCGACGGGTGATTTCGTGCGCATGCCAGACAATTACCGGCCACTGAGCTTTCGCGCACCGGCCCATAAACGGCGCATGCTGCCATGTAAGATACTCGTAGACGCCGGCCAGACAGATGGATGGGCGGCGCCTTAATCCTGACACGCCCGTGCATGCAAGATGCCTGCTACTAGGCCGCGCTGTTACTGCGAAGGGTTTGGGGTAGAACGCAAGCCATAGCTGATTTTCCGCCTAGTGTACTGGGCAGCCCGAGGGCTTGTCGGGGCATCATGACTTAGTGGGCGCTCCCTGTCTGTCCCTTTCTCCGTAGCGAGAGGCTAGGTAGTAGGTTAAGCAGCATCCGCTGAGTTATGGGACGGCCCTCTCCTGGCGCAGGTTGGTCCCTTGCTGGCCTGCCCTGCTGATTCTTGTTGGTCACGGCGGTGCATCCGGGCAGACCCACGAGCAAGAGAAGATCAGTGGAGGAGGTAAGCAAGCAAGTTGGCAGAGAACGGAATATGCAAACGGGGCTACATATCTCGCTCCGTATCCAAGCCCATGCGACGCAGGGCCTAAGCTGCAAGTTGCCAGCCCACTAAAAAGTCGGGTAAAGAAGGTCGAGACAAAGACAGACGGACCAATCCAAAGAAGAAAAACACTGAAGGCAGCTGAAGGGGGGATGGTCTGCCAGGCCATGCGGACCAACCGCAAGCCACATACAGACGATAGACACTGTCATTGGACCTAATTTCCGGATCGAGTACAGCCTGTCCGGGGCAGTGATTGGGCAATAATGCAAATCAGGAGGTGGAGTTGCCTATGCGTGAAAAACAGAAAGAGAAAAAGGAAAACAGGCTCTCCACAAGCCCCGAGAAAGGGAGGAAAAGGTCGAGCGATCCAGGCCCATTCTCTTCGGCCCTCCATGTCATACGCAAGTGTTTTGTTACTTGCGAGTGCCTGTCTTCGTACCCGTAAGATACCTCGGCCAGAACGATGAGGCCCCCCCGGACGAGACTGACCAGGGTTGAAAACGAAATCGGTCCTGCTTGTCGAGGTAACGAGGCGCGCACAAAGTATCCGCGAAGAGCAAGGTACGCCCCACCCTTCCGCGGTCTGTTTAAATGAGCGTATCGACTGCAGCGGCCGAGATAGGTTGACGTCGGTATGGAGCAATCTGCTACTCGTACATATAGGTGGTGCCTGGTAAGATCTCCGATGTAGCCCACCTGACGGGAAACGGCTTCATGTACTCAATGATATACGTAAGGCTCTGTCCGAGACCCCTCCGCGCTTGTACGCAGTAGGAGGGGGCATGAGAAACGCGCCGTCTCCTGCTGGGTCGACCCAGTTCTCGGATGACAAGTGAAGGGGGGGTGGGTGGTGCATGCGTAAATGCGTCCCTCTTCTCGCTACGTCGTACTGAGCGCGACGTCCCTACGCACTTTCATGCTCCATGTAAGATACGTCGGAACGAAACAGAAGGGGCAGATGGTGTGGGTGGACTGGGGAGGCTTTGTGTCTCTGTTATTTTGGGGGGGGGTGTATTGGTAATGCTCCGTAAGACCGTTTTGCGAATGAGGACTAACAGAGGCGATCTTGCAGCCGGGCCATTGCTATCGATTTCATCCTGTTGGTTCTCGCTTCGTTCTCCACTCGAGAGGGTGGGAGGGCGGAAAGACCAGCAGACGGCCCCGGGCCAACCAGGCGCGGTGGCATGGTGGAGGGCCGTCTTTTTCTTCCTAATAAGTGCCATTGTGCCGCGTCGACCGCGACAAATCGTGATGCCAACGCGCGGCTGAGCCACGATAATCCTTCGCATTGTGGCCGTCAGGAGTTCTTCATGCCTGTCTGCAACATCGTAAGATAGTCCGTAGGCCGACCAGGCTGTCGAAACAGAAAAGTCTGTTCGCGGGAGACGAGACGAGACGAGGCGTCTAAGATGAGCCAGACCTCCCAAGGGTGTCGGGGAAGACTACCGGAGTCCCACAGCAAGAGGGTGTGCGCATCTCAACAGGCTAATACGTCGTATGTACGCGGGCGGGCTGAGTATCGTAGTATGCAGTATCAGTCCGGAGAAGTCGTACTCCATACAGAGGACGTTGCCCGAGTACTCGTACATCGACCCAAACAAATTAGGGAGGGGGGGGGGAGTCAACCGGGAGAAACAAACAGCTTGCATAAAGCAGGGGTCGAAGCCAATGTATCGTAGGAAAGCTCAGGAGTGGGTTGTGTTGGCTCCGTGCGCAGGGCCTGAAGGAAATTGAGGCTTGCTGCTACCTGGTTTTCCTGTTATTCACACCTTGTTGAGAGGCACGTTCCGTTGTGAGAGAGAAGCTTAGAGCGACGGCTGGCGTTGGTTTTTGGTTTGACGTCGTTGGGGAGGGGGAAATTGGCGTGACTTCTTCCATGTGTCCAACGACTATGGACTATTACTGAATGGCAGCATTAGTGTCCGCAGAGGGAGCAGCCTTCGTCCTCGCAAGCAGCAGTCTCCTGCGCACTGTTTCCCTTCCTAGCGGTTTCCGGAACAGGACCAGAAAGGGCTTCCGCTGATCTGACTGAGAAGGAACGGCACCTGACTGGGAGAACGCTCCTTCCTCACGCCTGCAATTTTCCCAAGCACCTTCCTCTTTTCGCTGATCCTTTCTCGTAAGATGGCAATACGAGTGCTCCATATCCTAAAGCATCGTAAGCAGAGACGTACCAGATGCGCTCTCCCAAATAGAACAGACAATTGGATCGAGATAGAGAAAAGCCACGCCACACAGCACACCTGAGGGCAAGCACCACGAGCACCGCCGTTTAAGAGGCAGAATCATGCACGATGCAACCACAGCGTCGGCATTAGGGCAATGCTACGGTTCGGGGACGTCGCATTCCAACGGGCCATATCGTATCTAACTCCGTACAGGGAGGAACACCATGCGCTCTGTGCGCACGCCGTGTGGGTATGCATGTTCCGCCGTACGGAACTGCTCGTATATCTGTCTGCCCAGAGGAGAAGGGAAAAATCTCCCGTTGAGGGTAGACCTGGACAGGGGTCAGGCAAGCTGCAGGGCCGATGCAGCCGAAAGAGGGCGTCGGCGGCAAGAGAAGTCTTCTAAAAGGTCAGATGTGGCATCCCCCCCCCTCCCAAAGATGTGCATGCACAAAGGAGAAGCACGAACGGGGCAGGGAGCTAACGATCTCTAGCAGGAGGATACGGGAGACGTTACGCACCAGCCGTTATGACGGCACGCCGGTTTTCCTTCATCCGCTCCAGCCGTGGGCACTTCAAAGTCGGTCGAGCCCGGCGATGTAGTAGAGCCACAAGAGCCACGAGAGCCACGAGAGCCACGAGAGCCACGAGAGCCACGAAAGCAGACCGAAACGAAGCTGTCAACATGCGCGGTGGGTGTGTCTCGTCCCATCTCAAAGCTGAAGGCAGGGATTGCCGCCAGGGGGGGGCCATATCCTTCGGCGGGCTCCGTGCACAGCCTGCAGAAAACCATGTCAAGTACGGCCGCAAAAACTGTAAGCGCTGGGCCCCTTTTTTCTGTTCCCCCGGAACTCCGCCATCTGGCTCCATCTGGCCAGACCCCATCCGCATCACACTAGCCCGGCTTTCCCTTTCTGTCCAAGGAGCACGCCTAGGAACTGGAGACCCATGACGAAAAGGGACGGTGAAGGAGCGATGATTTCGAATCCAGAGGGGGAAAAAGAAAAAAAGAGAAAAAAGAGAGCAGAGGGAGATGGAGGGGTCAGCGGCCCCGGGGGGGGGGGGGGGGTGTTCGAAACACGAAGAGGGCTGACGGCCGCAGATTAGGCCGCACCGACTTTTACAACCCACACTCACCCGGCTCTGTCCCTCTGCATCCACCGAGAACACGGCGAAGACATGTGGGGTAAGGCGAGCCTTCTTTCTGCAAGGCTTTGCCCCTTTCACCTTGTCAACGGTGCGGGGTGGCGGTTGGGACGCACTGCCTGTGTGCGACGCTTCGCCAGTCAGTCAATCCAGGAGAAGAAAAGGCATGATGGGATGGAATCCGGCATTGAGGCCCCCCAGCCTTGTCGTGGGCTACATGGGTGATAGGCACGCCGCGGTAGGGTTGCACTGCCTTAGCATCCAGGCTCCTTCTGGTTTCTGGCATTGTTTCTGCTTCCTCTATTGCCTCCCTCGCTCGGACTTCACACAAAACGGTGTATGCCCTCGGCAAGACAACTCCTACTAGCCCCCTGTCTCGTGCGGTGCGGTGTGCGAGGCCGGAGCAACAGGTACGAGCATTGCTACTGCTCGTATGTACTCGTACTCCGTGGCACGCCCTGCTATTAGTCACGGATGGCCCATGTTCTTGGACCACGTGTCCACCGTCGCGAAAAGTTGCGAAAGTCACGATGAGGGTTGACAAGCGTTGCAGCAGCGCATTCAAAAAGGGAACTCTTGCCGCCTGTCCAGTCTTCCCATGTATCTTACTCGTACCGCTGTATGACCTTGTTACGAAAAGGGGGGCCGACAGGCAGGGGTCGGAGCAGGACAGGCCGCAATTTGGGGGGTACACCTGCGATCGGCAGGCAGAGGATATATCAGGGTTTGGAAATTGTGCTCGTAGAGAGGCTGCTAGCGATCCTGCTTCTCTTTCTTCTCTTCGGTTCTGTTTGCTGTCTGAAACGAGCCTGAACTGGCCTGCTTCCCTTCCCAATTGCATACTCAGTACGAGCTTAGCTATCCAGAAAGACGAATCCCACATCCCCCAGTCCTTTTTCCTCTGCGCAGCCATCGGGTAGGTCAGTCCCCCCAATTGGTTTGATCAACAACCCGGGGTGGAGAAGGGAGAAGTGTCCCCATGACAGGAGGCACGCCCGAAGGAAGGAGAGGTTGTAGGCGCTTGCGGCCGCCTTGCTGACATCGCTTCCAGGAACAGCCACTCCTGCTTCCTGCCATGCGCCGGGACGCCGTGACGCCGCGAAGACGCGAATACGATCGAGGCGGGCGATGGAGTCTTGTCCAGAAACATGTCGTGTCAAAGGGCCCCCTCTCCCGTCCGTTTAGGGGAACTGCATGCGAACGAGCTGCGTCCAAAAACCATGATCCTGAGGACTGTAGCCACGGCCCCCGTGTTGTGCCTGTTGCCGTCTCCGGAGAAGCATCACCGCTTGATGATCGTGACTGGTTGTCGAGCAAAGTCAGCACCTAGCCTTGTCTCAGCAAACAGTCCGGTGGCGCATCATACCAATGTCCTCGTCTTCCAGCACGTGTGCCAGGCCAACCCGTTGTGGCTGGTGCTTGACCGATTTGCCGTATACGATTGCCGACTTGAACTGCTCCAGGATGCTCCGATGAATTGCATTACACTAGAGCTGTGAGCATTTGTGAGGCGTAAGAGGCCAAGGGGGGGGGGGGGGGCGGCGGCTCACGAATTCCTCCACGGTGCACTTTCCGGTCCGCAGCACCACGGGCGACGTGTAGTCGGGCAGGCGTCCCTTAGGCTTGGTGTAGACGCGGACGAGGTTGAGCTTCTCCCACATGGCCTCCATCAGCTCGTCAATGTTCCAGCCGTGCTCGGAGCTGATGGGGACGGCGTGCGGGATGCGGTACAGCAGGTCCAGCTCCTCGATGGTGATGGCGTCGATCTTGTTGAGCACATAGATGACGGGGATGTAGCTGCGGCTGCGGGCCTCGAGCACGTCGATCAGGTCGTCGACGGTGGCGTCGCAGCGGATGGCAATGTCGGCCGAGTTGATGCGGTACTCGCTCATGACGGCGCGGATCTCGTCCTGGTCGATGTGCGTCAGCGGCACCGTGCTGGTGATGTTGAGGCCGCCCTTGTCCTTTTTCCGGAACGTGATGTTGGGCGGCTGCTTGTTGATGCGGACGCCAAAGCCCTCGAGCTCGTTCTCGATCACGCGCTTGTCCGTCAGCGGCTTGTTGACGTCCAGCACGATAAAGATGAGGTTGCACGTCTTGGCCACCGCGATCACCTGCCGGCCACGGCCACGGCCGTCCTTGGCGCCCTCGATGATGCCCGGCAGGTCGATCATCTGCAGCGGCGCCCCGTTGTACGTCACCTGGCCCGGCACGCTCGTCAGCGTCGTGAACTCGTACGCGGCCGCCTCCGAGTGCTGGCCCGTCAGCAGGCTCATGAGCGTGCTCTTGCCCACCGACGGAAAGCCGATGAACCCGATGCTGGCCACGCCCGTGCGCGCCACGTCGAAGCCCGCGCCGCCGCCGCCGCCGCCGCTGGTCGGCATCAGCAGCTCCCGCTTGAGCTTGGCGAGCTTGGCCTTGAGCTGTCCGAGATGGTAGGACGTGGCCTTGTTCTTTTGCGTCCGGGCCATCTGCAGAGGTGTGTCAGGGCTGGAAACGGCCAGGGGGGCAGGCTGGCAGGGCTCATATCGTGGGGAGTAGGATGCAATATACCTCGGACTCGACCTCTTTGATCTAGCAGCAGGCGTAGGGTTAGCAGTCGTCCGCAAAGCATTTCGACCGAGGGAACCGTCCCACAAACATACCTTCTCCACGGTTGTCGACATGTTGGCGGTTTTCGGCACGTGCACCCCGAGGAGATCGCTATAGAGTGGAAGAAACGGCGCTGCGCGTCACGGAACAGGACAATGAGGTCGAAGCACAGTTGCTGTTGAAGATGGACGTCACTTGCAAAATATTTTGGTGGGGCAAAAAAAGTCGTGGGGAAGAGAGGGGAGGGTAGGTTTTTCTTTGTGCCGTTTTTTTGTGGCGAATAGTGCCTGCGAACGAGGCTGGACCCACTATGTGAGATGCTGAGAAATGGCTGCAACAAAGCGCGAGAACTCAAAACAGCTTGCCATCCAACGCTCTGATGTTGTCCCAAATGTGTAGAAAAACACTCGCAGTCATCCTCACAGCAGAATCGGAGAGAGGAAGACACAGTAACGCTTAATTGTGAGGGTATAGTTGTGAGGCGTGCAGGTATGGGTATTTCATTTCAGGTAAACAAAAAGGAAGAAGCTCTGCGTGTATCCCTCCCAGAGGAAGACTCGCAGAGGGTGAGCACGACCGTTCGGTCGCGTGGGTGCCTGTGTGTGTATACATACATACATATATATATAGAGCTCCAACTCGCCGCCAGCCGCCGGCATATAGAAATAGCCCCCCGGATCTCGCCTGTAAAGCCGCTGATGAATATAGAACAACACAAGAACAGAACGAGTCGTTTTTCGGTCGGTCAACCGTTGCCAAGAAGACATCATCATAAGAAAAAGGAAACACGCCACCCAAAAACGCCCAGATACCGATGAACAGCCAAAATTATGAGACGTTTCCGTCCAACGACTCATGTCTTCATAACCCTCCGAAGCCCTAGCTCATCCAGCAAAAAAATAATGTACATATAGGGTATGCTGTGTTGTCTCGAGATGGTTCTAGGCTGCAGTGCCAATGCCGAACGCTTCCAGGCAAAGGGCCAGAGAGCACGGCGTGGGTTGTCAATGGAGGCCAACGACTCGTTTAGCTATGCTCCTTGGTGCCGTTGGTGCCGTTGACACCATTCATGCCGTTGATCCCATTGATGCCGTTGACTGCTGCCAAGAGCGGACTCGATCGCCCGGGATCGACCATATCGCCGTTCACGGCGCTCTGCACGTGGGCCGTCTTGCCGTTCGCCTTGGCTGTCGTCGCCAATGTCGGAGAATGGACAGCACCATTCGACAAGCCCGGCGCCTGGGCTGCCGTGTCGGTGGCGACGGGCTCGATTCCCTGTTCCTTGCACAGGCGGACGTAGTCCGGATCGTCGACCGGCACAGCAACAATCCCACGACGCCGCGGCACACGAACCTCGGGAAACGGCGTCTTGCTCACGGCACTGAACCCTGGCCGCTCCTCCTTGACCATCTGCCCATTGATGTAGTATTTGTTCCGTGGTGCGAACCCGTAAAACCGGTCTGCGTCTGGATCGTTCTTCCATTTCTGCGTCACTTTGAATGTCGACAGCTGCGCCTCATCTTCAGGCAGCTCGCGGTATGCTATGATGAGCCGGACATCGTGCAGATGTGGGACTTCTGGAACAATGCTCATCACATCCGAGGCCTGTCGTCGTTGGTCAGCTTAGAGTCGCGTCATCAACCACCCCGACGAGGGGGGCCGCCGGCAACGACATACCTTGACAAAAAACATGTCCGTGGCAGAAAACTTTTCCCAAGCTTCGCCACGGAGCCTCTCCACCACCTGATAGCTCATTGTGTCCGGGTCTGTGCCCCCGTAGTAGTCCGGCAGCTGCTTCCCGAGGTCGTACAACTCCGGTTCCGTCAACGCATACCGGTCCGTTTCCAGTCGCCATATTATCCTCTTCGCAATCATCGACACCGGCGCGTGCTGCCACGAAGGGTACTTGGAGAGGCTCAGATCGCTGTTCCCGAGAATCAGGGCCGCCTGCGTGTTCAGAAGCCACTGCTCTCGACCAATCGCCGACCCCGTCGCGTTCGGGTTGATGCAGTCGTATCGGACGCCCTGCATCATGCGGAACTTGCGAGCGATCGTTGACGAGCTGGCATCCGTGCTTTTGCTGAGCCACTGCAGCAGTGCCGGGAGCTTGGAAATCCGCGCCTGCTCCTCTTCCTCGAGTTGCCGTCGGCGGCGTTCCTCTGCTTCTCGTTTGACACGGATCCGCTCCCTCTCTTCGCGTTCCTGCTCTTGGCGCTCGCGCTCCCTGCGCTCGTCCTCTTCCTGCTTTCGACGAGCTTCTTCGGCAGCTTCCTTTGCGAGTTGTTCCCGACGCAGGCGCTCGTCCTCGGCGCGCTTCTTCCGTTCTTCCTCCTCTGCGTGCTTCCGCTTTTCCTCTTCTTCCCTTCTTTTCCGGTCCTCCTCCTTGCGCTTCCGGTCCTCTTCTTCGAGTCTCCTCCGCTCTTTCTCCTTCTTTTCTTCGTCCTCCCTCTTCTTCCTCCCCTCTTCCTCTTTCCGTTTGACCTCTTCTTCCCGCTTCCGCCTCTCGTCCTCTCGTTTTCGCCTTTCCTCTTCTTCCCTCCTGCGCTTCCCCTCCTCTTCTTGGCGAAGACGCCTCGCCTCTTCCTCCTTCTTCCTGGAAGCCTCGGCGGCCTGAATTTCGGCTTGGGCCGCCTTCTTCTCATCTTCCCGCATCCGCTGCGCCCGAGTCTCGCTATCTGCGCGAGTTGCGTCTGAGCTCATTGAAGCACGTATGTCGGTGCTGACATCTGTCATTTCGATATCCATGTCTTCGGACTTGACATGAATGCTCCTCTCGCTGCTCTTCTCGGTAGACAGCAGCTTTGTCGAGCCCTTTCGGCCGCGATCAGACGAGGGGTCTCGTTTCTTTGTCTTCAGCAACGGCGGCACTCCTTTGCGATCGTCTTCGTCGCGCCGTCTCGGTACGCCCTTGGGTGCGTCACGCGACAAGGCGCTGGACGTGGACTTGCTGAGAACATCGTCTGCTGAGCTGCTGACTTTAGGCGCCTTCCTTTCCTTCCCACCACCACTGGTGCTGTTGTCGCCATCAAGCCTCCTTCTCTTAACAGGGGCTTCGCCGGCATCCTTGTCTGATGACGTGAGATTAGGGGGGGTTTCGCTCATGCGGTGCCGTTTGAAGGAACCCCCGTCAGTACCAGACATAGACTCCCGGGACTCCTCGTTCTTGAGTTGTCGAGCACGGTCGCGGTCACGGTCTCGATGTTTTTCAGCCCGTGTCTTATCTGCGGCGTTGTCCTCCGAGCGTGACTCGCGCGGACTTGTTGATTCCTTCGACGGAGCCGTATTTGTCGAAGCCAGACTCGCCCGCCTTTGCTTCTCCTTTTCGTCTTTCAGCTCTCTGCCAGAGATGAGCTTTCTCCGTGGCTTGACCGTTTCGCCTTCGGATGAGATTGTCACCACCTCTTGGTCCGTCTTCTTGGACTTGACAAGCTGCTTCGCAATCGGAGGGGGGGTATCACGGTCAGGCCCCGATACAACCGAACTGCGGTCATCACGCCTGTGCTTCCCCGTCGACAGCGGCCCGGCTCCTGAACGTTTTGGCGACACCTTCCCGTCTGCCTGTGGTGTGGAGTGCTCCAGCCGCCTCGGCAAAGGCCGATCCTCCCGGGGACTTGTCGAGACGCCCGAGGTGGATGCCTTAGAGACACCGATCTTTTTGCCTCTTTCTTGCGATGGACTTGACAGTTTGTGCTTGTGAACACGAGAAGAAGACTCCTCGCCAGGGTCGGCACGGCCAGCCCTCCTGCTCTCCGAATCCTTGCGAACTGGAGACCTGGCCTTTCCATCCTTGCCAAAGTGTCCCTTCTTGTAGTTGTCGTAGGCGATTTTCAAAAGGTCTTCTTCTTCCTTCCAATTCGGTCCTGCCCGTTGTCGTGCAATCTCGTAGTATGTATTCCCATGGAATCGTCGCGTCGGATCAAAGCTATTCTGCTCGAGAAGGAGATTTACCACCTTGAGGTTTTCTTGCCCAATGGCAGCTAGCATTGGCGTCGCATGTTCGGCCGGCATGGAGCCAATGGGTTCCGGGTCTGGATTGGCGCGGCCCAAGGCGAGTAGAAGCTGCATGACAATATCATGGCCACCACGTGCTGCTGCAACCATCGACTCAGGGTCGTCGAATGCCTCGCGCACCTGCAAAATTCTCGTGACCGTCTCTTCGTCACCCCGGCCAGCTGCCAAGCGCAGGGTTTTATCGTCCATGGGCATGTACAGCAGGTGATTGCTCGTCTTTGTTGCTCGTGTGGTTCCGGCTCTGCGGCTAATAGCCGTTGACTGAAGGCTAGACGGCGCAGGTGATCTTCGAGGGCTGTCAGGTCCGTGTGAAAACCGAGGCTCGTCGTGCTCGTGGCGGTTCTCTTCCGAGGTGTGCCTTCGTTCTCCTTCCCTTTTCCTTGCACTCACCAAGGCAGCCCGTATTTCGGCGGCGTTCTCTATGTCGTCGTTTACCCGGTCTAACGGTTCTTCGCCATGAACATTCGCCTTTCTGGGGCTGACGCCAGCATCTAGAAGCAGCTTGACAACCTCAAGATGGCCATTGTCGACTGCATCTAGGAGCGGTGTGTCTTTGTCGTGGTTGACGCAGTCTACGTTGCACCCAGCGTCAATCAGCAGCTTCACGATATTAGCGTACCCGTTAAGTGCGGCAATTTGAAGAGGCGTGTTTCCAGCAAAGTCGGCGGTGTCCAAGTCTTCAGGACGCTCAGCAAGCCGCTGTTTTGCAAGGTCGTACTCGCCCCTGGCACAGGCACGGGCAAGGAAGGTCTGGCCATGCGCATCGAGGTGCTTCTTGTGTGGACCGATTTTGGCTGGCGACATGGTTGAATCGGCCGTTGCGGGAGTTGTAAGACTGCGCGGTTTGGAGCTGCGAATATGAAGGCTTCCGCTAGCTGAAGATTCATCCGAGTGGTAGTCGGTGGAGTGAAGCGGAGCAGGTCGTTTTTTCTTCTGACTCAGCCCGTTGGATTGAGACGGGAGTTGGGTAGAGAGACTGCGGCGATGCCCCCTCGGCTGGGGCGAGATTGACCTGTTGCGTGAGGGCTCCCTTTGCGACCGGCTTGCCGATGGTTTGGCGTTGTTGCTGTTGCCATTGTGGCTGCTGTGGTGCAATTGGCTTTTTGTCGCCTTGCCAGTGTTGGCGGTGATGTCACCTTCACCGGTACCGTTCAGTCGCTGGCGGCGAGCCTTTCGGTTCTCAGCTTCATCCTCAGATTCAGCCTTGGGAGCCTTTCTCTTGTTGGGGATGAGCTTCTCGGTCGGTCGTAGCTTGTCTTTGGACGTGGACAACAGAGGCATTGGTGACTTGGCAGCCCGGCGATCCGAGTCGGACCCGGATTGGGGGTTTGACGAAAGCTGACGGCTGTGTGGCGGAGAAGCAGGTGCAGAGCTCAGGCTGCTCGAGGCGCGTTTTGACCCTGCGTGTAACTGATGATGGCTGCTCTGAAGTTGCTTTTCCTGCAGCCGCTTCTTCTTCTGCTGCAAAAACGGAGTGGCAGCACGCCCTCCTTCCGTGTACGAGCCCTTGTCATCGCTGATCGTCATGCTGGGGAGTGGCTTTTCAGCCCTCAGAGACGGGTTCTCCTTTCTCTCAGAAATGTGCTTGCGTGTGGAGACGACTTGGCCATCGTGAGCGGAGATGGAAGAGCCACAGTCTCCATTTCGCTTGTCCTCATGTTTGATTACTTTGCGGTTTCGAGGCTTCGCAGGCGATCCGTCCTTTCCCAAAACAATAGTCTCCGCCTCCGAGTTTCCGTCCGTGCCGCCCCCGTCATCGTCTTGCTTCTCCCTAGACGCTGCGCTTACCGTGTCGCCTCTGAAAGTCGATGACACGGCTGTGATCGTAGCAGGACTTTTGGGGGGGTCTTTCGGGGGCTCCTTGGAGGACGGCAATTGTGATGGCGTCGCTGATGCTGGAAGTGGCGGCACTTTGGCCGAGGATGACTTCGCGTCCTTCGAATAAGCTGTCGGCAGCCGAGTCCCAGCGGCGGTCTTGACCAGAGTTGACAAAGACACCTTTGATCGCTCGGATTCGGAGATGTTACGTGATGGCAAGGAGTTCGAGACGGAAGAAGCGGTAGGCTTCATGGAGGCGGCCTCGGTGGCATTCTGCGCATCCATGTCATTTAATTGAATAACCGACTATTGCCTTGCACCATCATGAGAGCTCTTCAGGGCCGCGTGCTGCTGGGCTGGAGGAGATGGGGCGACAGGAACCGTGTTTGAGGTCCCTTTCCGACTCGGAATCGCGCGTCGGGGATGAAGAGTATCGAGGCGGCGACGATCGCGAGTGTTTTCGTCAGAACTCGTGCAAAAAGCAGGATCCCAGCAGATATTCGGATGATGTACAACAAGTCGAAGGACGGGTATCGGGCAAAACGATGAAGTAGTAGTTGGCTCCAAAGGGCGAGGGCGAAGAGCGATAAGGGGGGGTGATGACAAGTTGTGGAGGAAAGGAAGAAGACAAATCCGCCACACGACAGAAGGAAAAACAACACGACAGGAGACAACCCCGGTAGTGTATTTGGGTTTGGCCAGAGGGGGTGTGCTATGTAGTAAGGTGAGGGGCGGCGAAACGGCCTGGAGGCAAAAGATTGGAGAGGGAAAAATGGAGAAAGTAGTGTAAAAGGAGGAAGGAGAACCAAAGGAGAGACAAGGCAGTCGAAGAAGGGAAGAATGGCTGTTCGGGCCAGAGCGATCTGCCGGACTTTGCTAGAAAGGAAAGGCAGAGGCGAAATGGGGACGGAGAGGGGAGCTCCAAAACACAACTTGGCGAGCGTACTCTGCTCGTAGGCAGGGACGGGAAATGCGCTGGAAATACAGGTACACCGCAAGAGACGGAAAGAAATGGGATTCGAGAAGAAGAAGGCCAAAACCGAAGAACCAAAAATAGTCGAGGTTCTGCAGACCGTAACGCGCCGCAGAATAAAAGAAAAGAAAAAAAATAGAGAGGCGCTACTAGTGCATCGATCTGTTGTGGTTTCCTGGTCCAAGCAAGAAGGCGTAGCCAGCTTTAGGGGCAATTTGTCCGTCTAGAACTGTGGACTGCTTGCAAGATCCGGAGCATGCGACTCGTCCTCGTCGGCCGCGCTGATTGGCCCAGGGGCTGCGTACAGCGGGGCGGTAATAATACAAGCGCAGCCCATCCTTTCTTAAAGGGTGGATTGAATAAAGTGGATACGGAATGATGCACGATTGGTTTATCCAGGTCCTACGATCGCCGGTACAGTGCAACACTTCCACCGCTAGCGTGCATTTGTGCATCTAATACGAGACGATGCACAGCACAATCGCATTGAGACAAGTACACAGTGCTAGACTCGCGCACTGTGTCTTTTGTTTCCGTACGAGTACGAGTACGCATCTTTCGAGCACCATTTTGCCCCTCTTATCTTTCTTCCATTTTATTTGCCTTTTCTTTCAATGCACGGGAGTCATCAAAGAATAACCAATTCTCGTGAGAAGAGAGGCAAATATCGCCCATCTTCGAATCCGATCGGCCTATCGTCGAAAAGAGAACACGTCGCTCATATTTTCTAGTCCCGCTATTATCACGAACAAGATTACAGACTGCAGACCCCTGCCTCGTCAAATTACAACGGTCTTCGCGAAGCTGCGCTATATTTTTCTCTCCGAGTGCCGTGGACAATCTCTGCACCCACGCCTTACCATTATCCGTCGATAGCCTAGTCAACCGAGCAGAGCCTCAGCATAGCCTTCCCTTCTACTGTCATCATAGGCAACCTCTCTACCATGGAGGCGTCTCTGAAACTATCTTTGCCTAAAACTCTGGAGCATGCTCGCATAGAGGCACTCCCGGCCGCGGCATACTACATTGCAAGTTTCATCACAGAACAGGAGGAACGAGCCATTCTGCAAAAGGTAAGCGGAGTGCAATAACTTCCCAAAGCTGATGGGGAAGTGCTTACGCATGTCCACTCAGATTGAAGATGCACCTAAACCAAGATGGAAGCACCTCTCACACCGCCGACTGCAAACCTGGCCATCTGACTTGCTCCACGACAGGCTACTCGACGCTCCTCTGCCGCCTTGGCTCGTCGAGCCGGTCATCACGCGACTCCTCACCATTCCTGTATCGGATGGTATCGCTGGCGAAGCCGTGCTTGATAATATATTCTCATCTAGCCCGCACCAACGGCCGAACCATGTCCTGATCAATGAATACCCGCCTGGCGTTGGTATCATGCCACACAAGGTACGTCACGGCCCGACCACCAAACAGGAAAACGAGTGTGGGCCATCAAAGGCTCATTGTCGCATTCTGCCTCGCCCTAGGACGGATCTGCCTATCATCCCGTAGTTTGCACCGTGAGTCTCGGGGCCAGTTTATGCCTGAACATATATAAGAACAAGGATGACGGCGCATTACATCCCGAGCCCGTGGCAAGGATCCTCCAGGAACCGCGCAGCCTCCTGATCACAACCAATGATCTCTACACTCAATATCTCCACGGCATCGCCGATATTGAAGTAGACGGCGACCTGTCTCAAGATACTGTTGCGAACTGGAATCTCTTACGTAGCAGGGATTCCTTCGCCTCAGGACACAACGCACGGCAAACACGCATAAGTTTGACGTACCGTGACGTGTTGAAAGTATCGAGGCTGGGTAACAAGTTCGGGATGTTGTCTAAGCGGCTATGACACAAGAAACCCAGCAGAGCTCAGCAGCGTGAAGATTTTGTTATTCCTTCAGAAGACGAGCGGAATCATTCTCCACTTCTTGGCAACTCGGGCCGCTCCGAATTTCTCGATATACCACCTCTTCGTCCGGGTTGCCGTCACGCCCAGGCACGCAACCACAAAGAGCACCGATGGCAAAAGTGTTCGGTTGAATAGCTGGCCGACTGGCGCGGCAACGATGGCGAGGGCCAAGTAGAGTATGCACTCACAAGTGTAGTGAGGACAGACAAGATAGCGGAACATGCCCTCTTCCGGCGAGGAGTATTTTACCAGGCTAGCAAGGTGGCTGTGACAGCGGTACTGCTGCAGCCAGGCGAAGAAGAAAAGAGAGGTGCCAATAGCGAGCTTAGTCCACTCTAGGGCCCGGCCTTCAGCTGAATCCTGTAGCGAGGAGGGCTTATCTCTGGCAGCAAATATTGCTTCTGCAACACAAAATGTTAGGTGTGGCCAAAAAAAAACAAAAAACAGCTGAAATATAGAGGGGCACGTACGCGACCCTTCGATCCACACGGCCATGCTCATACAGACGTAAAACGCCAGTCCGAGTGCCCAGTGCGTAAAGTTCATCTTAGCCTTGGACGCCTTGAACACTGACACATGTTCGTAGAGCCGGCGCGCAGCCTGCAAGGCCTCCAGCCCCATCGCCACATACACCTGGGCGAGAGACATGGACGGTGCCGACGGCACTGACTGCCGATCGGCTGTCCGCTGGTGCTCAACGAGCCAAGCGAACACGCCACTTAGCGGTGCGCCAAGCCGCCACAGCAACCACTGTGCAGACCAGCCGGATGCGCACACCAGATATGCGATATAGAAGCTGGAAAACCAAGCATGCGGCACCTGACTGTAGGAAGCAAAGGCGGCCACTACACGCTCGATGGTGTCTGCTCCATCGGATCGTTTGGCAACTCCGATATCCTTGTTCTCCCGCGCACCGTAGTCGAGCAGGTATTGTTTCGCCCCGGCCGGCAATGCATTTACGGTCAAGACACCTATGGCTAAAAAGACAAAGACGGCTTGACAATACTGGGCTGGCGATACACGGATGGCATATTCCGACAGCGACGCAAGCCAGTCGTAAAGAAGTGCTCTGTCCATTGCTTTGTGCTCTGTGAATGGTTGCGGCGCTGAAAATGACAATAAAATTAGGAAAATGAATAGGAAAAAGAGGCGAGTGGACATTCGCTGAAGTTTTCGAGAGTTTCGAGGCCCTTCTATTGGTGGTGGCTAGTCCCCTAAAAGGCCCAAAAAGGGCGAGGTAAGTGCCACCACGCTCCATTTCCATTCGAGAAATGGCAAGGCTTGGAAGCAATTGCTCAATATCCTCCCCCTCGTCTCCGCTTTCCCAAATCGGTAGTTCTGAGAGAAAGCGACGCTGGTGTAGTGCCGGAGTGTCTTCTGCCACCAATCAGCAAGCAACTGCCATATTCTACCCAGTGCCCCTCTCCATAAAGCTGCGGGTGTCTCTCGACCTGCGGGCTTCACCTCGAAATCCACTCCGTGACTTCTTGCCAAAACTGCCTGGACAACCCGCACAATGGCAGCACCATACCCGCAGGTGGTCTTATTTGGCGACTCGCTCTTCGAGCGCTCAACGGAGACCAAAGATGGATTCTGCTTCCAGGCCGCCCTCCAGTCGCAGTGCGCACGAGTCTTTGACGTCGTAAACCGCGGCTTCTCGGGCTACAACACGTCCCAGGCGCTCAAGATGCTCCCCAGCGTCTTTCCGGACCCGTCGTCTTCATCTGGCCCGAAACTGGCCTATCTGCTGGTGTTTTTCGGCGCCAATGACGCCGCCTTGCCCCGACCGGTACACAACCAGCACGTCGACCTGCAAGAGTATGAGAAGAACCTCAAGGCCATCCTGACCCACCCGCACATTCTGGCCCACAAGCCCAAGATTCTGGTGGTGACACCGCCACCACTCGATGGCGTCCGGTACGGCCAGCTTGCAAGGCTGGACGGTGAGACAACTACATCACGCCAGGCTCACATCACGGCGCAGTACGCAGAGGCAGCCCGTCGCGCCGCCGCCGCGGTGCCAGGTGTCACGCTGATCGACTTCTGGAAATCGCTGATGGACCGAGCTGTGGTCCGGACGCCCGGCTTCGATGCCAAGGGCAGTGTTCTCCTGGGCGATGAGGCTTCGGGTAAGAATGGCTACCTTGCGAATCTGCTCGCAGATGGCCTGCATCTTTCTGGCGAGGGCTACCGGATGCTATTCGAAGACGTGCGCCATCATATCAAGCCACGCACAGACAAGACATATGTGCATCCGGGTTGGCAAGAGGCGCCTTGGCTGTAGACAGGTCGGCGTGGCAACCGACGATGGATTGCAGATTCTAACTTTACATCTGGTCTGGTGCTGAATGTATGTCATTGGGATTTAGATAACTAGACACAAAATAGGCCACCTGTGAGTTCTGCGACGGAAGGAGCTGCTCGCGTGGACTGATACAAAGCTCGTGGTTGGCCTTTGCACCTTCCTAGCCTGCGAAGTTGCGATTTATTACTGACCTTCTGTTCTTGGGCAGCACGAAGCTAAGCCTTAAAATGCGCTTTCACAAATTATAGTAAGATTCTGTTTAGGGGAATGTATTATTATTATTACGAATTTTACTCACAGTAGTGCAGTAGCGCATTCTTGATTCGTCCCTATTCCACAACAAATTCGCTGAAACTCAAATCGCCGTCACCTACCCACAAATCGAAACCGCCGGTTTCCTGTCCCTTTTCTTGCTTCTTCTGTTACCTACTCTCGCCAGGAATTGTCTCGACCAGCTCCCCCTCGCTCTCGAAAAACATTATCTCCTATAGAAATACAAACAAAGTAGCCGACGAACTCGCAGCGGAGAAATAGGGGCCTTCGTCCTTCCCCTCGTCACTCCGCTTTGAAGCACCTGCTTCGCTTCCATCAGATACCAGTCGCCGTGCAGATTCCCTCTGCCCAAGCTCGTCTGGCTCAGTTTTCTTCAACGGAACGTCTCCTGTCTCATTGACACTACTATTCAAACCACTTCTGCATTTCGATCGTTTCTGCTTCCCACCGGCCTTTTGAAAGGGCCTCAGTCTTGACTTGCCTGGACCCACGCTTGATATAGGCCGAAGCGATTGAGACGACGATATTGGCAACCTCGCAAGTCTTCGAATTCAACTATACCATCTATCTAATTGAACTGCTACTGTTTTCCCTCCCTGCTGCGATACTCGACTCAGCTGGTCTTCCTGCCACTTCCCGACTCGCTTGCCACGTCGTTCTGTTTAGAAACAGCAGGCTACGGTCGTCTCGCGCTTTCCTTTTAACAGGAGCTCTGTTTGTACCCCATCCGTCCGTAGTGACGACAGCGTCGAGACACTCGAGTCCCCGAATAAGGCGGTGACCAACGCAACCGCCCCTCCTTCGTCCACACACGAGCATAACACATACCATACACCATATCCGACAACACCATCCAACTCCGCAAGCCAACCAAAGAGGCGCATTGCGAACGGAAATCCTGTTTGGCGCATTCAAGGTGGCTGGTCAGAGAGGGACAGCCGGCCTTTGCCGCAGGAGGACCTCGAGGTCTTGAATGCGATGTGGGGGGGTGGTGGACAGCAAGACCAGATATTCTGAAATCGAGGTACTCGAGTTGGGAGGAGGATTGACGCCTTGTCGAGCCACAGGTGGGTTCATAAGGTGGTAGAGGGTCAAGGCAGCAGCAGTGTTTTAAAGCGCACACTTTTTGTACGGCTCTACTCCTCTACACTTCGACCTACGATATCTCCATCGCCTTCGCGTCTGCTTCGTCGACCCCTTTCTCTCGCAGTCTCTACCACTTCTGTCAGATCTGGGCATGGATACTCGCTTCTTTGTAAGTCGTGAAGAGTTCCACAATGTCCAGATGGACGTAAGGCAGATTCATGCCGTGCAGACTAGCCAGAATGAAAGGCTGCTGCGGCTAGAGAAGCGGCATCAAGACGACTCCGCCATACGTTCCGCCTGGTCAAACTCGCCATTTCCCAGCGCCCTGGTGGGTACGCCCCAACACGGTCAGTGTGCCTCGTTCAGTCCTATAATTGCAGACATGCGGCGACTGTACTAACAATAGCTTGGTATATATAGGCCCTATCCGAATGCCTTCAACGGAAGCGTTTGATTTGGACGAGCAGAGCCAGACACTTGGGTCGTTGCATCTTGACCCTGATGACGAGCCTGTTCGGAGAGCAGCGGCGGCCTCGAGAGCAAATAGCGTGCGCTTTGATGAGAGCGCCAACATGACCCAAACCGCGCGCCACTTCAGTGACATGGGCCCTTTCCGGCCCGGCAGCAGTCTCATGATGGAGCGCTCGCTCTCACACAAGTCTGACGGCAGACATAGCTCAGCTGGCCATTCGGTACACTCCATGGCATCTGGCCGTGGTAGCAGTCTGGCACTCGAGACGAATTTTATGACGGGCGGCCACGAGCAGGACTCGCCCATTGACATGCCAGAGCCGCCGCCGGTGTTTTTTGTTCTCGGATCCGTTCCTGCCATTATCCGCTGCTGGCTCACGAAGGACTTTGCCAGCGACACTCTTCTGTACGCTGCTGTGTGCTCGGGTGCACAAAAATCCACCGTGGAGCTTTCGCTCGTCAAAGAGCTTGGGTTGACAGATCTTGTCTATCGAGACGTGGACAACGCCTTCAAGATACACCTGCGCACTTATCTTGCCGAGGCAATCCCGGCGACAAGGTCTGCCGACCCTGTTCCTCAGATTCCCTCTCTGACCATAAGCTTCGAGATCGCCAGCGTGGACCAGGCCACAGAGGCCAGAAATAGAAAGAAGGGCGTCCGTATCATCATCGGCAGCGACACGTTGCGGGCGAACAGTGCCGATGTTTTGTTTTCGCGGAATCTGATGTGCATATATAGCAGCGAACGGGAAAAGCTGAATGTGCCGTTTGTACGCCCCGAGGACGACGCCATTTTTAGGAACTTATACACGTCCAATGTCAATCCAGAGAAGCCGAAGCTCAATGCAGCAGCAGCTGAATTCATTGCCGGCGACCTCAAATCTCGAGGCAGCATCGATGACGGATATGAAGAAGAGCAGCAGCAGCGACATGTGTCTCAGGAGCAACATGATACGGCATTACAGGAAGGACGACGCGGTCAAGAGAGACAACCGTCTTATCGCGAGCAACATGATTTCCAGGAGCAGGAAGGCAATGTCCAGGCCGTCAACGGCAGTCTGACGGATCCATGCGGCATTTCTCCAACGACGGCTCATGCCGTGCCTGCCGCCAAATGGTCCAGGGGTACGACAAACCCGTCAGACAGCGGGAACGAAGGCGAGAGGCAAGCACGGAACTCGACCAGCTCAGACCGTTCTGGAAGGGATGTGGGCTGCGCCTCTGAAGGTGGTCGACGTGACGCGAGTGCTATCTGGGGCTCCTGGCGCCGGGTGGGCTCTGTGGCCGGGAGTGATGGGGGACATCGCGAGAACGGGTCCATTAGCGGGTATCAGCCAGCGAGACAGCCAAGAGCCATGAAGGTTCTGAAGGCAAAAACAGGAGGTAGTTCTACTTCAGCTCGCGCCGGATCCCTTTATGAACCTCTGCCACTATCTCGTTCAGGCGGTGAACACCGGAGCAAGAGCCAGGCACCGCTGAATTCATCCAATGATGGCGGAGGTAGTGGTGGAGGTGGAGGTGGAGGCAGCAGCACGGCATCAAACGTAATCCGATGGGAGTCAAAGCGCAACATCAGCATCAGCAACGCAGTGACAAACAGCGGTGCCGGAAAGGAGAACAAAGGCCAGCAGGGTCTGGCTGCACTCGAGCTCCGCAACAGCACCACCCCTGCACGGCGGACCTCCAATCCTGTGGGTGGCGCCTCCGCCTTCGCTTGGATGAAGCCGAACAAGCCAAAGACGCCGTCGGCGGCGGCGGAGTAAGCAGGCAGCGTCTCCACGCACCGTCCAGTATGGGATGGTATCGAGGTGCCTACGTGGGAGCTATATATTACAACAGCGTATTGTCGTGCCCGTTTACAGTTTAGTGGACGAGGTAATGGCCCAGGTTGCCTGCAAGATGGAGGGATGTCCGGGCCTCCACAAACAGAAGCACGAAAGTAAAGAACTCGTTCCAGAAAACTATTAAAAAAATACAATAACACGTTTCCAACCAAAGCTGTCGGCCATTCTCTCCTGTTGTCTCGGGTGGACGCACGGTATCAGATTTTGCCCGGGAGCAAAGCCGAAAGGGCAGCCTTTGTATCGGTGCTCGTGTCCTTGACCAGGCCGATGATGTTGCGGAACTCGGGCCTGGCAGCGTCGCCGACGTGCTCATAGATCCAGCTCTCGGAGGTGGTCACAGTAGCACCGGCAGCGCGCAGGCGGTCCAGGGCGACCGGCACCTCCTGGGGGTTGCACGACGACACGCCGTCGGCCAGCACGTAGACGCGGTGTTGGGCTGCCAGCAGGTCCAGCGTCGTCTGGGTGACGCAGATGTGCGACTCGATGCCGACGATGACCACGGCGGCGGACGGTGCGATCTTGTCCAGGGCCGCCCGCACTTCGGGCACACACATGCTGAAGCGGGTTTTGTCGGCATCGACGACGACTTGGGCCCGCTTGAGGCCGGCAGCCGCGCTTCCCTCAGTGTGAACATCCACAGCGTCAAAGGCCAGGAGGCTGGCCAGCTCGGGGACGGTGTTGCCGAGCCGGACACGGTTCTGGGTAGTGACAAAGACGGGGATGTCGAGGATCTGGGCGGCACGGATGACTTTGCGGGATGTGGAAACGCTGAGAGGAAGGAGGGTGTTGGCATCGAGGGACAACGGAGGGGGTATAGGGCAGGGGGGGAAAGAAAAGAGGGATATACAGCCAGGGCCCTAGACTTACACCTTGTCAAACTGATATATGGCGTTTCGGAACTTTTCCTGAATATCGCACACAAATATGGCTACCGGCCGCTGCGCGGGAAAGGTGGTTGACATGTTGCGGCGAGTTGAAGGGTTGGAGAGGGAGATGGGAGAACGAGAAAACAGCAACAGTGGTGGTTTCGATGAAGAGGACAAGAGCGACCGGCCACTAACAGGGGTTAGTACGGCTCGTCGGGAGGCAGCAAGGAGACTCGATGCTAGTTGGTGCATTTGGGCGTCTGATTTAGTACGTAAAATATCATGGGGTAGCAGTAGCCTCTCTCTTCCGTGTTGCCGGAGGATGTTGGAGCATACAATGCAGAGGTTCAGAGGCGGGGCAGCCTCGCGGTTAATACGAACAGCTGTTTGTGGGGTATTGGCCGTTTTTCGAGAGAGGGGCGCTCTTTGAAGAGAATCCGGGGTACTCTGCCACTGTTCCGTCTGCTCGCAAATCCAATTCCGACACAGGCGCTGCAATATCCAATTGGCCTTAATTTCTTTGCCTCCGACTGTGTATTCTACAGAAGTGATCTAAAGGCTCCTTTGGCATGTCGCCGTGACCCTGGGCTGGTTGTAGAGAAGCTGTCGGTTCCAAACTGCTGGAGACGAGCTGGCAGTCCGTCGACGGCATGGGCCGTTTATCAGCCAGCCTACGCTCGATCTAACACGAACAGGAAGCTAACAGCGCGTCCCTTGCCCGGAGTGCCCTCTTCAAGCCAATTAGCTGTTGGAAGCAGCTCATGAAGGCCTGTGTTTCTGGTGGCATGGCGAACGAAACTTGTAGCACGCGGCAGTCATTGAGCTGAAGTGGTTTTATTTTCCTTTTGCATTGGTGGCAGAATCAACATGAACATGATATTCTACACGAAAATGCCTCGCTATACATGTAGAAAAGGGGTTGGCGGAGCGTGAGGGAAGCGGTGGCATAAGAAATACAGCGAGACGCTTATTTCAGGACGGCCTGGAGAGACTCGAGAACCTGCAAATCATGTGTCAGAAACAGTGAACGCGAGAGGATACGGACAAGAAACAGGGCCAATATATGCTCGGCTGTGACTTGGGCTGATTGTTACCCACCTCGATCTCAATCTTGGCCTCTGCGATTTCGACCTCGCTGCCGGTGCCGTTGGCAACCTTCTGCGCCTCAGCCAGCTGCGACTTGACAGCCTCGGCGCTGAAGTCCTCCAGGGGGTAGCCCTCGACAGCGTTGATGCTCAGGTGCGAGTTCGGCTGGACGACGGCGAAGCCACCAGACACTGCACACATCCGAGTTAGCTTAGGAACCCCTCCATACAATGCGCCCCTCCCCTCCCTCTCTGCTCCTCTCCGAGAAGGCCGCTGGCCGTATGGCCCTGCTTACAGAAGAATTGCTTGCTGCTGCCGCTCTCCTCGATGATCTCCAGCAGACCGGGCTTCAGCTGCTCGATCGATGCGACATGGTTGGCCAGGACGCCCATGTCGCCCGACTCGGCCGCGATGTTGACCTGCACGACGTCCTGTGACTTGTAGATGGACTGCACGAGGGGTACATCGCATTAGCTTTCATGACACTAATTGTGTTTGCTGACAATGCCGTGATATGGGCGAGAAGGCTTCGGAGGAGCGGATTATCGCGCATCGCTCCTGGGCGCGGGAAACGCATCAATTCGTACCTGGTGAGGCAGAGACAGGCTCAGGTTGATCTGGATTGTTTTACAAATTGTCAGCCGAGAGAGCGCTCCGGTGGGGAGGGGGTTGCGTCTGTTCCAGAAGCTCCGGAGCTGCGTACCTTGTCCGGAACAGCATCGGCATAGGTTCTCCGCTGGACAGCCATGCGGGCCACGGCCGGGCGCACGCGCAGGGCGGCGCGGGCAATGCGAAGAGAGTTCATGTTTAGGAGATGCGCGGCTGCGACGGAAACCAGATCGATTGGTTCGTGCGGTGGTCGGGGGAATCGAGGTGGTGGCGGGTAAGGGGAGCTCAAGAGCAAAAAAGCATCGCCAAAAATTGAAAACGCATTCCGATTTTCCTCGAAAGCCCGCTACCCGTTCCGGCGGGAACAGCAGAATGCACGTGTGTCTTCACGTGATATTTCATATGACCTTGCACTATATCTCATTGATGCATACTCGCATATTTGCATAAGTACATGAACACGCTTTTTTTTCCCTCTACGAGCACGTAGCGTCCCACGGGTTTGTCGGCTTTCAATCGGTGCTGAGTAGAAGACGAGTCCCATGCCCGTCATCACCAGGCAACCCAACATCTTCGTGACGTGGCTCGCACATGATCCAGCTTTTTTGGCATCGCCGCCGGATGAAAGGCAGACGATCAATAGCCGGTAAAACCAGCTGGACACTTGATCCAGGAGAACTCGTACGGGGTAAAATATATGTGTAATAAGATACGTCTGCTAAATGCACATGCTCGCATTGGGAAAAATCGCGCATGGCGAAATGGCGACGACCGACCACGCCGCAGTAGTTCGCCTGTAAAGCCAAAGCGAGAGAAGCCGGCAAAGAAACACAACACTTTTCTTTCGGGAAGAAGATGGCCACGTCAAAGTCGTCTGTTTCTCGGCCTTCTAAGTGGCGCACTTGCTGTCGTTTTTTGCAAGATATGCGAGGGATATTACTCGTATTTTACGACTGCATCTCGCACTTTGTTTTCGTTTGTCTGAAAACCGGAGACAATGCAGGCAGTCCGCAGTTCACACACATACACTCGTGATAAGATACCTACTTATTTCGCTCGTAATGAAGGCGTGCCAGGCGGCATCTTGCTAAACACCGAGGTGGGCATTGCGTTGTGTTTGTGCTTGTAACAAAGACGCGGCATACAGCCGGTTGTACGGCAATTATACACATCTTTGGAGGCTCATACAAAACCCGCAGATGCACAATCTAACCGCACAAGCGACGAAATATAACTGGGGGCCCGGATTTCTGGCAGGAAACGGAGGCCCGAACTGGTCGGGGGGGGGGGAAACGGGCCGTCCTCACCGCCTGGCTGAGACGGAGAGTGCACTGTTCGCAGTATAGTTCTGCCCTAAAGCCCTGAAGTTAGTGGGGTCCTGTGGGCCAGAATCTCTCCTTTGCAGGTGCATTCAATCTCTCCCAGCGCGGCATCATCAGCGCGGCATCAGCGCCAACACAAAAAAATGGAAGTCCGGATGAGCACAGCACGGTGATCACGCACGATCACGCACCAATGCACAAGGAGCAAAACACAGGCCACAAGCGGGGGGCGATTCCGACTTGCATGCGCGCCCTCCACAGAATGCCGGCCATACAGGCACAAGCATGAGTGCGTGGCTGGGGTTGCGCATCTCCAGTCTGGTAAGATAGGTCCGGGAATGGCGCGGCGACTTCGTCGCCCGTATACTCGTAGATTTTATGTACGATGATGCAATAACTGGTCACATTGCCCACCTTTCATGCCCGTTCTATCATTTTCTAGTTTTTTTTTTATTCGAGAGGGTAGCATCTCGCCCACAATCTAAAAATGCCCTTCAATTTGGCCCAGACCTGAAAGCAGGATGTCAAGCTGCAATCGTACTAGGCGCTCTCACGTAAAGTATTCGTGAGACAAGGGATATCTCACTTGAGCCTCGAATCTCATAATGTGAGATACGTCCACGCACCACGGCGCGTATCTTACCTGAACAGAGATGCCAAGAGGCTGCAGAAGCAAAAGTCGCCAGATTTGGACAGGCCGCCGACACGGGGCATGCTGCTGCTGATGTGTCTCTGCCAGCCACCTGGAGGTTTCCGATTGCTGAGAGGTGGCGTAGAGCGTGGGGGTTTTTGCACGATAACGTGCACTCACTGCCGGCACATCGTGGGCTTCGCTACTCACCAGATACACTTGCAGCAGACCCGCATGACTGGCAAGACAATATTGGACGTGCATGATTGCCAAATTCTTACACGTCAGAATGAGGATGCGACGCGAGTATGCAGCCAAAGGCAAAGCCGCTGTTGGCCGTGTCTATTCCGTGCATGTGGGCAACCTGCAAGATACTCGTACTCTCTCGTATTATGTCGCATTCCATTGTCCTAGATGGGCTGTCTGGAAACCAGGCTAAGTACGAGTATCTCAACAAGAAACCAACAAGTGCTAGCAGGGTCCTGCGACTCTCGCGTCGGTAATTTGGCCGTGGAAATCTCCTAAAATTAGCGGGGTACTGCCCTGACTTACGATTATTACCCAGTACCGCCTAAGCCGTAGTCATGCTTACGAGTAGTCTTGATTCTGAAGGGAGCAATTTTACAGGTGTAGCTCACCGCTTTTACCGTACAAAGCACACAGCCATGTCCTGTAACGAGTAAGGACGAGAATACTCGCGAGACATGGGTGGCACTGAGATGGCTGAATGCAATGCTACAGGCCTGTATCTTATTTTTACTCCGTACTGTATCTTATGTTTTAACCAGCTGAAAAGTGAGGAGAAGATTTCCTTTCAGCTTTGTGATTGGCCCAACCATCAACTGCGAGAAAGTGGGAAATGCACGAGTAGGGCGTCCTGTCCTTACAGGTCTGGGTACGCTCGCCTCGAATTCGCCGATCGCGCTTCGTTGTATGCCAAAAAAGTCTTTCTAGTTCTCGTACCTTTTAAGAAAACGTGGAAAAACAGAAACACTGTGGTTGACAAGAGGGGTCCACGACATTGAAGGCGCTAAAAGAACAAGATTTTTTTTTCTTCAGGCGCTGTACTCGTAGTTGGCCTCCAGGTTGACCGCCATTAAAACCCAGCTAGCAAACACTATCTTACACACGAGTCTGAGGCGCCGAGGCGTGATTATAGCGCCGCCGACGACGGGCTGTGCAGATTTGACGGTCAGACATTACGTCGCATAGAAAAAATGTCCGTTTTCGTAGGGTCAAATGCCCACAGTGTGCATGGGGGCAAATGAAACGACCGCAATCAGCCCGACGTCGGGGATGACCGCATACATTGTTGCTGACACCACCGTGCCATTAACCTTGGAAGAACACTGTGTCTACGTTTTCGTTTTCCCGCCACGTCCTCCATGTCACTGCAGTCTCCACCCACACTTGACAGCACCCACTGAACGGCGCTATTTTTCGCTTCCGTTTTTCTCCTGATGCAGGCGGCTGTATCTCACAAAGCATATAAAAAAAAATAGAAAAAGCAAAAAGAGTGAGCGAATCTCGCGCTATTCGGACAGAGGCGATGCTCTCCGTTCCATTCCCTCCCACCTTTCCTATTGATCAGCGTCAATCCCCACTACCGTGTAATACGTACCGGTTGTTCTTCCTCTTTTCAGAAATCAAACCTAGAAAAAAACCTGATATTTCATTCACGGCGTCTACTCCTATATCACTTCCTTCCTCAAGTGCCTTCCTTCCTCATTACCCGCAAAATCCTACCTCTTTCACTCGTGCGGGTCTCAAGTCCATCCATACTCTTGGAAATTGCAATCCCTCAACGCCACCACAATCAACCAGCTGGACAATCCGGCAGTCTGCACAAAGGACGTATCCCTCTTCTTTGTCTGCTGTAAGTTGGCACAAGCAGGCTCGCCCAGTCGCCTTCGTTGTGCACGCTTGACGAGGCAGGCCTGTCAGCTATCTCTGGCATAAGAGAAAACAAGGCGTCTCTTTCCCGGCTCCTGTCAACTTTTACGAACGACACAAGCAGGACGACAGCCGCAGACAGAGGACGAAGGAAGAACATCCCACGCGCTTCAGATCCAACCCCCACACGCCGGCTTCTTCTAGCTTTCTTGCATTTGACGATGTTAGACCGTTTATAGCATCACGGTCCTTAGGGACAACCATCTGGGGTCGACGACTCCGCTCGTTTTCTCTTACCATCCAACCTACCATTGCCTGACACAAGGCTATAACACCCCAGACTCCTTAACACCATTCGATACATTCTACTCTCTTAAGATTCACCACGCCTCGACAAAACTGCAAAGCCGTCATTCATAATCCGTCCTACCAGGAGAAATTCCACCAACCACTCCGGTCTATACAAAATGCCAAATTACTCGAGCCTCGACGGCGCTTCCAACGTGCTAGCCTGGAGCGCTCACACTACCAACATGCAGTCCCCTACAGAGGAGGAGGATGCCAGCGCAGAAGTCGATGAGCCGCCAGACCGGTTGACCGCGTTGAGAGCACCTGCTTCCCAGGCCTGCCATTCATTTCAGAAAACGCATGCGTACCGCCCGCGGGACAACAAACAATCTCTGTTGACCAAGGCTCTCCAGAGTCAATCCGAGGACGAGAACGCCGACAGCAGCGTTGCCGGTGGCCACTCCAGGCGCCGGCGCTCCATTACCAGCAACACAAGTATGACCTCCACAGCAGAGTTCACCAGCGATACTGGCTTCACCACCCCTCCACGGACAAAGTCGCCCAGCCCTCGCCTGGTGGATATTGGCGCTGCTCCACTGTGCGTCAAAACCGCCATCAGTTTTGCCACCCCCTCGACCGGTGCCCAGTCAAACGCTACACCGAAACCGACTTGCCTGAACCCTCCGGCTGTACCCTCTGTTCAGGGACAGCAAAGAAAGCGATGCATCTCGTTTGCTTGCGCCAACCCGAGGCCGACGTCTCAGGCGGCCGACAGGACAGACGGCAATGCCAAACCCAGCAACAAACCCACTCCCGTTGCTGCGGTTCCTTCAATCATCCTACCTACAAACGATACCTCCAAGCCTGCCGCGAAGGCTGCAGAGCAAAGGCGCCCATGCATCAAGTTTGCCTGTCCTGTCCGCCCGTCTACCGAATCCCACAAGCCGCATCTGTCTGCCCTGAAGGTCGATGGATCGGAGGGCCGGAAGTTTGTCCGGAAGCCGTCGCCGGCTCCGGAACCACGGTCTCCTACTCTTCGCAAACATCTGCGTGGTACCTCGTCCAGCCGCTCTTCACGATCCATGACCCGCTCGTCTGCCACGCACCATTCCTCGCATAGTCCCCTCACCGTCCGTTCCAAGAAGTATTTCACTGCCAAGCCGGAGGACCTGAATGGCGAGTCATCACGCTTCCATGAATTTGCTAGCGATGCACCGCTAGAAGATGATTGGATCCGCCATGCAAAGTCCTCCATGGGTCAGAGGATTACTATCAATGATACGTTGAAGAAGGAGCTTGCCATTCGCCTGTTGGCCAAAGAAGCAGAAGAAGAGGCCGAGCAAGAGGAACAGGACGAGGAAGACGACGATGACGAAGACGATGACGATGACGATGACGCAGCAGAAAACGATGGAGAGGAGGACGAGGATGAGGACGAGGATGAGGATGAAGACGAGGATGTGGATGAAACCGATACAGTTGAGGGGAGCGATGACCACCTCGACATTGGCCAATTCTCCGGCTACAACTTCGACAATGTGTCGGATGGCTACAACACGGACAATGAGGTTGGCTTCGCATCGTCTGATGATGAAGATGATGGTCTTGTCCTCTGGACGGTGAGGCAATCCACACTCCTCCACCGCGATGAAGACTACCGAGATGTTGGCCACTCGACATTGCCTCAAGGCGGCAGCCCTGTCTTCCGTCGCTTGTCTGTCGGCGAGCACTCGGACTCATCCGCGTTTGTTGCTGGCCAGGCTATTCGCCAGGAACGGCCGAAGAACCGAGAGCTAGCGAGCTCTGGCCGCCCGGCAACCCCGGAGCTGCCGGACAGCACAGATTTTGTGTGCGGCACGTTTGACGAGGACCGTCCCCTGGAAGAGGCTTATCTCTGTCATATGGCAGCTCGCAAACGCGAGAAGTATCAGACGATTCCGCAAGACATCGATCCGAGCTTCCCGACGTCAGATGTGGAAGGCGAGAGCGACAATGACCAGCCGTCGATCTACTCGAAGCATCAGCAGAAGCAGCAGCAAGGCAGCGCCGATGACCAGCTCTGGCTGCACGGCGAACTGGAAGATCTTCATGGAGAACCTGACCGCTCGGACAGCCGCCGGAAGAAGGAGAAATCACCGCGGCGGTGTCGCTCACCGCCTCCTCCGAAGACTCGAGGCCGCTCTCCCGCTCCTCGCCATCTCTTCGACCGGCACTCACCCAGCCGCAGACTGAGGTCTCCGGCGCCCAAATTTGCCCCGACAATGCCGGCAAAGCCGCTTACGGCTCTCGTCTCCCCTCGGGCCTCGCCTGTGGAAATATCGGGCGCGGGCAGCACGGCCTACCCGGTGCTTGCGTTTCGGCCGGGGTTGACACAGACCAAGTCGTTGCCACGGCCGCCTGCGATCTTCCGCAACCAGCAGCAGAACCAGCAGAACCAGCATGCTCCAGCCAAGCCAGCTCGTCGGCCCAAGGCAAACGGCGCGGCCAGCACAAAGCCCATGCACATTCGCGGCGCCATGGACATTGTGAAGGGCCTGGAGCAGAAGCGCCAGAGGCGCAAGGAGAAATTCCAACAAAAGTACTGTAATCGTGCTCGCAAGGGACAGGCTCCCGAGAGACGGCCCCAACGCGGCGAAGGTGCCGAACGAATGAGAGAACTGGGCCTTCTCATGGCAGGCAAGGTCGGGCAAGGGCATTACGTCCTTTCTGTCTGAGGGACGAGGAAACGGTGGCGCATTGCTGGTTAGGCTGCACCATGACTATGATCGTTTGTGTATTATTTTGTCACATCCCGGGAGTTACAGGGCTTCAAGCATGGGCATTGAGAGGCTTAAGGATGTCTTCTGTGCGCACAACAAGTGTCGCCACCTTTTCTTTTATTCCGAGCAACGGCTTGCTTTCTCTTTCTCCTTCTTCGTATATATTTTCATTTTCCCAACGCGTGTCCGCGTTGTGGACCAACCCTACTGTACACACATGTTATCTAAAGTGCGTCCTCATCCTTTCCAAAAATGTATATTGGGAGGCGCCTAGGCACTGTTTGAAGCAGATACCCATCCTCGAAGACAGATTGGCCCAGATGAATGATGAATTCATGATTTACTCGAGTTTATAGGGTTTTAAGCGCATGTGACAGTGTCTGGTGATTGATGCCTATATACCGGAGCAAGTACTCGTACGGAAGAGCATAGAATTGGACATGTTCACATAATTCGGGAAAGCTCCACTTTTGCTGTGGCGATCTCGGGATTTCATGCCTGAACTATAAGGCGGAGAGCCTGATGACACTTTTACTCTTGATGACTTAGCATGTGTTGAGTGTCTTTATCGACTTCACTCCTCTCACCACCGAAAGTCGACCGAAAGCCGCAAACGCCGTCAAACGCAGCGCCCGCAACCTATCCTAATTTCAACCCTACAGCCGCCTGTCTCTATTCTCGCCTGGCCAGGGCATCAAGTGTTTTCCCCAACCATTTTCTGTTCTCCCGCCGACGATGTGGATTGTCAACTGGTGTATGTTCTCACCTCCCAGAGGAGTTCGTGGAAAAGATGGCATTTTTCTCTCGGTTCCGTGCTGACCAAAACAGTCTACGACGTTCTGTCGTCGCTCGGCCTGCTGAACAAGCATGCCAAGCTACTCTTCCTCGGTCTCGACAATGCTGGCAAGACGACTCTGCTGCACATGCTCAAGGTAGGCACCGCCCTGCGACGAGGCGGCCACGAGCCTTCTTTTCCCAGTGTCCTTTTCTTATCTCGACCGTGTGGACTGCTTCTGACTGACCTCTTTTCCAGAACGACCGTGTAGCGATTCTGCAGCCGACACTTCACCCCAGTTGGTTCATCCCTCCCTTGTTTATATTACCCTCGCCTCGACCGTGTTGTACTGCGCAGACACACACACACACACACACACACACACACACACACACACACACACGCGCACACCTGCTCTGTACTCCCGATAGTGAACCTTTGTTGCTGACGCGCGACTGCAGCCTCTGAGGAACTGGCCATTGGCAATGTGCGGTTCACCACGTTTGATCTGGGTGGCCACCAGCAGGGTAAGTGGAGGAGGAGGCGGGAGGACGCCCGCCGCACCAACGATTCTACGCCGAAACTGACGCTGTTCGTGCAGCCCGCCGCCTGTGGAAGGACTACTTCCCCGAGGTCAACGGCATCGTCTTCCTCGTCGATGCCAAGGATCACGAGCGCTTCCCCGAGGCCAAGGCCGAGCTGGACGCCCTGCTGTCGATGGAAGAGCTGTCCAAGGTGCCGTTTGTGATCCTCGGCAACAAGATCGACCACCCGGACGCGGTCTCGGAGGACGAGCTGCGCCACCAGCTGGGCCTGTACCAGACGACGGGCAAGAGCAAGGTGTCGCTCGAGGGCATCCGGCCCATTGAGCTGTTCATGTGCTCGGTCGTGATGCGGCAAGGTATGGACGGATGATCCTCTCCTTTTTTTTTTTTTTTTTTTTGGCGGGGAGCCTCTCTCTAACGCATTCTTCTTTCTTCGTCTAGGCTACGGCGACGCCATCAGATGGTTGTCGCAATACGTCTGATCCGCTCGCCAGAGAAAACGCGTGGCGGCCTCATCCTCCGACGGCCGTGTACCCTATCGAGAGGAACACCAAGCGTCCGGGGCGCTTTCAGGCGGGAAGGGGCTGTGCTGATAAGAGAGGAGGCTCATGTGCAGAGAGGCAGATGTCTGTTGTGTTTATGCCGGGCGTGCGATTTCACGAGGAGGACGGAGAGGAAGAAGAAGTTTTGGGAGACGAGAGAGGCCGGTCCTGGTCATAGAGCTGTGTCTGTTTCGGTTTCTGGCTCTTGCTTCCTGTTCCCTCATTTCTGTCAAGTTTTGCTTCTCAAGGGTTTTCTTTAACGACTTCCTAATGTCTCACACACAACTCACGCAAATACATATTACTCTCATATTCAAAACGGGAACAATGCGCAACAGAATCCTCGCAAAGTCTTCTGACCGGCACCATGTAGAACATTCGACCGACGGCCGTGGCACCTGATAGACAGTCTCGTTGCTTTCCGCGTGACCCGTTCGGCCTGCAGCCGCCCAACGCCTATATCCCAGGGCCCCACCCCTGCCCATCTTCCCCAACAATGCTGTTCGGCCGACGTCATCTCCCTGCAACTTAATTTAACATGCCTGAAGCATCCACACGGCGAAATTGAACGATACGGCAAATCGCAGCGCAGAACAACCGGCAGAACTACAGAACTTCATAGCCTCTTTTTTGCGTCGCAGCCAGACCGGCCCTCCCCCCTTTTCTTTCCTATTCGGCCACTTGGTCTCGGGAATATATATCCACATCGCGACAGCCTCTCCCTTGGCCGACCCAACAAACCGCCACCCGAATCTGCCACACGAATCTGTCATAAGCACATGACAGCCTCCTCGACCACGCCTACGACGACGACGACAGCCGGGCGTGAGGCACCAGAGCAGCGCACGATGGAAGCGAGGCAGGATGGCAGTGGCCACGGGGCTGCTGCCGCTTCCACTTCTGCTGTTGCTGCTGCTGCTGCTGCTGCTGGCCCAACATTTTACGGCTTCCCTGTCGAGTCTCTCAACGACGCGTCCGCGCTGCCCGACTTTTACACCGACTTCCTCCGGCCCGAAGACGTCGAGGCCTTTATCCAGGCGCTCGCAGGACCTGATCCGCTGCAGTCGCCACCTCCAGGCGCCGCTGCCACCGACGATGGCCTGCGCAGTCCGGTTGCCAGCCTCGACCATCTCAGCCGCAGAGCAAGCACAGCTGAGAATGGCGACACGGCCGCGACCACCATTGGTGACGGCACACCCACGCCCGCGTCCACAGCCAACGGCGCCTCTAGGTCGACGCCCGGAACGCCATCGTCCCTCTTCATCACGGCCAAGAACGACTGGGCTCCGGTCTACGAGAAGGTCGTGCCGTCGACAGACGGTCCAGAAGCGCCAGCGGCAGAGGCTGCAAGGCCGGCAGTATCGGCGCCCCAGCCACCCTCTTCTGCGCGGTGGTCGTTTCTGGGCCGTAAGAAAGACGCTGCGCTCGCGACGCCGGTTCCTGCCTCGGTATCGCAGATACCAACATTGCAGGCGCCGAGGCGGAGACGACATCTACAGCAGAGGCCGAAGCAGCGGCAGCGCATAGCAGCGGCATCGGCGGCATCGGCAGCGTCAGCGGCAGCCGGCAAGAGGACGCGTGCCAAGCCGGGGCCGGGGCGGCGCACGCAAGACGAGACGCGCGAGGGCTACCTGTACGGGCTGCTAAAGTGGCCGTTCCTGCTGGGCGTCTTCGCGTGGATCATCGGGCTGTCGATAGCCTACCTGGTGACACGGCTGTACGTCTCGTCGTACGAGCAGCTGGTGACGTGGCGTGGGCGGCGCGAGAAGCTGCGCCAGAAGTTGCGGTCTGCGCCGGACTACCGCAGCTGGGTGGCAGCGGCGGAAGAGCTCGACGCGTATCTTGGCAACGACCGGTGGAGGGAGGACGACGAGTTTGCGTTTTATGACTTCCGAACGGTACGGCGCGTGGCCGAACAGCTGCGACGGTGCCGGGCCCAGGCGCAGACGAGAGAGGCCGCCGGCGGCACCACGACCATGACCACGGCCAATTCTGGCGCGGCAAGAGCCAGCCAGACGAGAGAGCCGGTAGGCGATCTGAAGGCCCTCGTGGAGGCCTGCGTCAAGAACAACTTTGCCGGCGTGGAGAACCGGCACTTGTATAGCCAGACGTACTATGGGACGAAGAACCTGGTGCAGAAGTTTATCGACGAAGGCAAGTCTGCTGTTTTCCCTTCTTCGTTCTGTTCTCTCATCCTTCTGACACGCCACCAGTCGAGCGTAGCCTGCGGTTCCTCAGCGAGACGAAACAGATAGACGCGGCCGAGAAGCGCAGCCTGTTCAGGCGGCTGCACGCCAACTACGGGCGAACCGCGCTCTGCCTGTCGGGCGGGGCCTCGTTTGCGTACTACCACTTCGGCGTGGTCAAGGCGCTGCTGGAGCAGGACGTGCTGCCGGACGTGATCACGGGGACGAGCGGCGGGGCGCTGGTGGCGGCGCTGGTGGCGACGCGGACCAACGACGAGCTGCGACAGCTGCTGGTGCCGGCGCTGGCCGGGCGGCTGACGGCCTGCGCAGAGCCGTTCACGGTGTGGATTCCGCGGTGGTGGCGGACGGGCGCGCGCTTCGACTCGGTGGACTGGGCGCGCAGGTGCGCATGGTGGACGCGGGGGTCGATGACGTTCCGCGAGGCGTACGAGCGCACCGGGCGCATCCTCAACGTGTCGTGCGTGCCGGCAGACCCTCACTCGCCGACGATCCTGTGCAACTACCGCACGGCGCCCGACTGCGTCATCTGGTCGGCGGTCTTGGCGTCGGCAGCCGTGCCGGGCATCCTCAACCCGGTGGTGCTGATGATGAAGACGACGGTGCCGGGAGAGGCCAGCGGCAGCAGCAACTACCGGCTGGTGCCGTACTCGTTTGGCCACAAGTGGAAGGACGGCAGCCTGCGGACAGACATCCCGCTCAAGGCGCTCAACCTGCACTTCAACGTCAACTTCACCGTCGTCAGCCAGGTCAACCCGCACGTCAACCTCTTCTTCTTCAGCAGCCGCGGGTCGGTCGGCCAGCCGGTGACGCACCGCAAGGGCCGCGGCTGGCGCGGCGGCTACCTGGGCTCGGCCTCGGAGGAGTACTTCAAGCAGGACCTGCGAAAATGGCTCAAGCTGCTGCGCAACCTGGAGCTGCTGCCGCGGCCGCTGGGCCAGGACTGGTCGCAGCTGTGGCTGCAGCCCTTTAGCGGCACCGTGACCATCTGGCCCAAGAGCGTGCCCTATGACTTTCTCAAGATCCTGTCCGACCCCGACCCAACTCGCCTGGCCCACATGCTGCACGAGGGCTGCCAGTCCGCCTTCCCGCCGCTGCAGTTTGTGTCCAATCGTCTGCGTATCGAGCGTCTGGTCGAGCGTGGCCGGCTTGCGTCGCGCTTGCAGTATGGGAGCGACGGTGGTGCCGGCAGCAGTACTGGTGGAGGTGATACCTTCTGGTCTGGCCACCATGTTGGCGGTGGCGGCGGTGGCAGTGTCGACCCCCTGCACAGCGACGACGAGCTCCGGGTCCTGCTGGCAAGTAACGGCGCAGCTGCCAGGCGTTTCCGTAGCCGCGGCGGCCTGGCCGGTCTTGGCCTCACCAGCACGACGGCCACGTCCGACGAGAACATATCTCTGTCTTCTTCGTCGGCATCGGACGCAGACACAACAGCTCCTCGACGCAGTGGTGGAGTGCGGAGGTTTGCGAATGTCGAGGTCAACGGCGACGAGGACGATGAGGACGATGCCGAAGATGAGCTGGCTGAGCTGATCCCAAATGAGAAGAAATAAAGCAAGCGGGCTAGAGCCACAGTCCGAGGGGGGGATTTTGTACCATATAGTAGACAATAGATAGTGGATGGAGCTGGGCGACTTGACGACACCTGTACCAAAGCGAAAAATAATAGACACTGGCATCTTATGTGTATAGACATGGCATCAGCCTGTTTCAAGTGAAGTGATCTTGGCTTCGTAGGCAACGCAGTTGATTGTTCGGGAGCGGCTGGCATAGAGATGGGGAAAGTGAGTAGATTAAGCAGACAAAGTCGGATATGATCTTCGACACGAGAAAAAGTACAAGGTCGGGGAAAAGACGGCTCTTGCCTATTAAGAAATGGTTATGTTACCCATCGAAAGCGCCTTCCTCTTGCGTCCCTCTTATCTGTCTGATTAGCACGGAGTAACTTGTAGCCTTGGGCATAGTTTATCGTGTATATATATATGACCAGACGGCTTTGCCGCTTTGCCGCTTTGCCCGCCATAGCCGGCTTATATGACTGAACGCCATATTGCACATGCTCATTACCCACAGAAACAGGTTCACAGATGGTAATCTAAGTTCCCGAAAGAATTTGGTCGACCACACACCATTGATCGCAAGATACTAATATGCAATACGGGCTGGGCTGTAGCAGCTGGCATCGTCGACTGGGGTCAGCAATCTGGGCCAAGGCTGTAACTCAGCCCATCTACCCATCACAGTCGCTATGCCTAATCTACAACAGATGTATTATTACAGCGTATCGCACATATAACACCATCTGTAATCTCGCTGTAGCCCCTATAAGAAAGAGTCTCTGTAGATGTCTGGCATTTCGGCCTCGTTCTTCCCCTCTCCGAAACTACTTCTTTTTACTGCCCCCCTCTCTCCCTGGCCAGAACACACGTCCATTCTGTGAATTATAAAAGTCCTCAGATAGCTTCTGCGTCTGGACCACCGAGCCACAGAGACGAGGCATGCCGGAGGAGAGCCGCAACTACGTTCAGCGAGGCTTCATAGAAGCATTCACGCGTTGTCCTGCCCGAACGCCTCTCCCTACTGCCCCCGTCGCCTCTGCGAACACGCATAACCTCTCGTCAGTTTCCAGGCCGCCCAGCCTGGCGTCCTGTCCGACATCCAGAGCCTCCACAACGAGGTGACCCTGATGCACTGTCCGAAACAGGACGTAGGTCTGTAGTTGCTAATCACCCACAGCCTTACCGCTTCTACAGCCGAGACCCAGTCTACAGCCTCTAGCCAACAAATCAATGCACGAGGCACATTGCAAAAATACTACAGCCATGCTACGGTTCATTCACAAGCACAGGAGAACACGGTTGTGGGTAAGTTTGTTTTAAAAAAAGAGCACCCGGCATCCCCGTTCTGAAGCAGGAATACCGAGCACCCAAAAAAATGCAATTAGAAAATTAAAAACATGTTCCTATGCCATGCCCATTGAATGCTAGACATTTCCGGGAATTTAAAAAAGTACAACATCGCCGAAGACCAACGTTCATAAATGCCATAGCCTTCCAGGCTTCTCTGGGAGAAAAGAGACAAAGAAAAAGAATTGCGGAAGACATTTAGGGCATTTATGCCAGGAAGACAGCAACGAGGCCGGCAGCAGCGGCCAGGACACCGGACACAGCAACGCTGCCGGCGCCAGCAGTGACAACGCTGGACGAGGGAACGGAGCTGGAGCCGGTGCCGGTGGCAACGCCGACGGTGCCAGCAGAGCCGACGCCGGTGCCGGTGGCCGTGGGGCAGGCGACCGAGACGGTCTCGTAGATGACGGTCGGGATGACAGTCGTCACGGAGGTCGAGATGGTCTTGACGGAGTAGCTGGCGCAGGCAGCCCCGGCGGTGCCGACGGCGCCGGTGGTACCGACGGCAGCAACGGTGGTAGGGACGGCAACGGCGCTGGAGCCAGTGCCGAAGTTGCCGACAACAACAGCCGTGGGGCCGTTGGTGGCAACGGTAGTGTTGTAGTAGGACTTGCCAGTCGAGACAATGGGGGCCAGGGTGGCGGAGATGGAGATGCTCTCGGTGGAGTACACGACGGTGCCAGCGCTGGTGGTGCTGTACACGTTGGTCGAGTAGACCGTGGAGGACGTCACCGGGTAGACGGTGCTGTGGGTCCGGGCCGGGCAGTTGGTGACCTCGGGGGCGCAGGACGTGATCGTGACGTAGTCCGTGCTGTAGATGGTGCTCTCAGGAGCCTCGGTGCCGGCCAGGGCGGCACCGGCGAAGAAGACGGCAGCAGCGGCGAAACGCATTTTGATAGATTTGGGGGGTGGGTTTGGGTGGTGGTGGGTGTGAGTGGTGTGGGTTGTGGGAGTTGCAAAAGGTTGAGCGTTGAGAAACGAATGTCTAGCTGGAAGCTGAAGCAGGTAAAGAATGGACGACCGAAGTCAAGAGCGAAGCAAAAGATGCAGGAATGTTTGTCTTTGGGGCTGGGGAAAAAAGGAGAGAAGAAGGAATAGTCGACAGAGGGACACGACGAGTGTTAAATACATGCCGAGGGCCATCGTCGTGTTTGCCTCCACACACACCCCTTTTCGGACTCTCCTCTTTTTCCTCTTTCTGCTCGTGCTGCCTTACTTCCAACTTTCTTGCACCTTCTTCGTCCTCCACGGCTTCATCTCCCACGCCCCCCCCCCCCCCGCCCCTCCTCGCCCCTCCGCATCTGCCGCCCCCCCCTCCACGCCCCCTTCCCCTTCCCCTTCCCCCCCCCCCCCTCCTCTCATCCCCCCCCCCCCCCCCCCCCCCCCCCCCCTCCCCCCGGGACGTTGCCAACACTGGCAGACGTCTCTGCTAGGGCAGGCAAGTCGTAGCTTTGGGAAATTACACAACGCCTGCTAGCTGCTTCGTCCGGGGCGCTAATCCAGGGGCATGGGTGGAGCCCTTGTTACAAAAGCGCTAACTGCAGGCCCTGGGCGGGCCGGCTACCGCTGGTCATTGGCTGTCGCCCTCAGGTGCCACAATTCGGGGCGACCGTTGCACCATGCTGCTCGTATGTACCTACCATAGTGGCCCAGCAGCGGTCCAGCCACTGTATCGTACCAGCGTCAAGCCTCTGTAACCACTGCTCCCCTACGGGGAGCCCCCCAGCTCATCCACTGCAGATCCCTGTAATCTGGTTTGCCTCGTGAGCCGATGCTGCGACGTACTCCGTACTCGGGCTCGAGTACGAGAGAAGTGCTCGTATCTCGCAGCCGGACTAACACGCGCTCATTTGGGGCAGAGACCAATCTCGCGCGACAGACGACAGGTGAATGACAGCTCGGCAAATGAAGAACGGCCATTTTTATTTTGGGACGGTGTGCAACCGCTGTTGCCCGGGGCACAGCGGTGACAAGCCACGCCAGAGAAGCTCCGAGGTTAGCCTCTGCCAGCTGCTCGCAACACGTACGAGAATGACCAGATCAGCAGGGGGGGCTGCTCTTTGGGACAATTTCGTAAAAGGGACATTGCTTGACACGGCTGTGGGGAAGGGCTTCTCCGCTTGTCGCGCTCACCGACTCGAGGCCGAGCGAGCATGCACGAGAGTATCTCTCTGCCCATTATGCTACTGTGCTATCTTGCTGGGGTCCGAAAAAAAAAAGGCTGTTTGCATTCCCTGTTTCCCAAGGCCATGCAGGCATTGCTGTGACCATCGCCATTCGCCATCGTGAAGATCTCCATGGGACGCTCTCTTGCGGTGTGTGCTGCACGATACAAAAAGCGTATCTGACAAAAGCCAAATGACGGCAGGCCCTCTTTTATCCTCTTCCTCTTCCTTTCTTTCGCTCGTGTCTCTTGCGAGATAAGATACTCATACATACTATGTAAAATACATGCTCGTACATAGTACTCGTACGTCGTAGCGTCTTGCGCTTCCTTGCTTAGGCGACCTTCCAAGATGGACCGGCGCTTCGTGTTGGCCGCTGGAACAACTCTCACTTTCGCTTGTCGCTCAGCACTCCATGCAGCCCCCTTGCTGTCCGTTCTCGTTCATAACAAACGACCTGCGGCTGTGTTTTCTGTATTGCCTTCTTGCAGCCGTCTTACCCAAGAGGTGAGACCCGACTCAATCGTCAGCAATGTCGCCCGCCAGTCGCGGCTGCCGTTTCTGTTCCTGCATTAGCGTGTCCTCGCCAAGCCTCACTACATAGTACATACTGGTAAGATATCTTACAGAGTAGCACGTACGCATCGCGCCTTCTCCAAACGCGGATGACTCCTCCGTAGACTGTCGTTTTTCCATCGCTGCCATCGCCGCTGCCAATGCCAATCATCGCATCAGGAAACGCTTCAATTTCGCTACTATGTAAGATACGTGCCCACCAATGCAATGCTGGCCCGGTTTTCCCTGTGGGCCCTGTTTAGAGCGCTTCTTTCTCGCTCTCCTATTCCCTCTCTTCTCGACAGGGGTTTTAATTGCAGTTCGCTCGACTACGGCTGGTCAGCACGACGGCGTAAATTGCTTGTTGTCGCACGCACCTTTGCAACACGCAACACACAAGATCGAGACAAAAGCCCTCACTCGGTGGGCCGTCCGATTGGCAAGAGGGCCCTGGTCCAGATAAGCCACCACGTGCTGCATGGCTGTGCCCTTCGTCGCCGACGCGTAATGAAGTGGTGTTCATGCGCAATCTTCCACGGGTGAGCATGCCGGCAGCTGAAAAATGCACACATCCTGCGACGGCATAGTATGTCCTCGTATGGTAGGTCCCCGAAGATCGTGCTCTCATTACTGGTCGAGCAGATACTCTCGTACGCCATCACACAGACGCATGTCTCGTCTGTGGATCTAGCAAAGGGCTGTATCGAAATTGGATCGTATAATTCCAACAGCCGTGCTATATTTGTATCTTATCTCGCTCGCACGGGATTTAATCTAGAAGGTCATGGCCAAAGCTGCGTTGCATTGCCCAATCCGCTCTACTCCATGCGAATGAAGCTTCTCCTGATGGCCCTTCCTTTAATATTCTCCGCAAAAATAGGGACAAAAGGTGAGCTAATTTCGTCCTCCCGCCAGGGCCAAATCTGCAAACTCCTGAAATTTATGTCTCCATATGCCGATGCATGAGGAGCCGTAATGGGGCAGTGGTCTAGGTCGAGAGGAGACGTCCTTCAGGTCTAGCCGAGCAGAGACTCTATTCCTGTTTTTCAAACATTGACCAAGGACACGAACCTGTCTCATACTCACTGTCAACCACGAGTCTCGACATCTGCCGCCATGAAGCGAAACGATCGGGCAATCCCTCAAGGTTGTGCAGGTGAATAATGGAGTGGACAGTCAGCTTCGAGCAAGTGTCCGCCGAACTTCAGCGACCTCTCCTCCCTTTCTGAACCAGGTCCCTTCCAACGGCATACCCCCTCCGATCCAAAACGACACAGATCGATGTCCGTCCTCATGTCCGAAGGGACACCAGCCCATACGCGTAGCATTGGCGTCGTCAACATCGACAGGACTCTGTCCGGGGGGAGCCATGGCTGGTCTAGACGCAGCATCTAGTGATGCGGGCCGTGATACTGAGCGTGGCCATCGGCTCAAGGAGTGGTGGTGGTCACCCGGCAGCAACGAAAGCGGACGGTCCGCAGAAGCATCGCAGCTAGATGGCGCTGGCAGGACATCAAGGCGACTACCTCGAACTGCTGCTTGAGCGAAGAACACGCAGGAGATAGCACTGGCTCATCTGGTCTGCGGCCTGTTCTTGGATGCGACAATCGCATCACGCGCCTCCGTTTCTGTCTTGGAAAAGAAACGACAATGGATTGAGGCGTCTCGCCTCTTGGACTCTGCCCATACCATCAACCAGGATTGCCCACCTTGCATGACAGACGACGTCGGCCGTCGAGTGCCATCAACCGAGTACGAGTACGCCCGGGAGAACGCCATTCGGCTTATGCTGGCCAGTCTGGAGCCCAGCAGCAGCATCCACATAGGCGATTTCAAATTCAAGGCGCAGTTTTGCTCTCAAACCCACAAGATTGATGTGTCTTTTGCTCCTAGGGATGGTGGTCTCCCAGCTGGCCGACGATCTCCAACAGCAGCATCTGTGACGGCCAGGAAGGCTACCTACCACCCTCGCTCCCAGCTGTCAGGTGACAATCTCCGTCTCCCATGAAGTACAGCATGTGGGCTGTGTCGGTTAGGAGGGGCGCTGCCGGTTGGTCTCCTGTCGGATAAACGACCAACACGGCATCAATTGGCTCCCTCCTTTGATGCGAGGCTATGGAAGATCGCTGAATCCTTCGTGGTCATACCGTGCCGCCACAGGGTGAGATTTGGGTTAGCCAATTGGGCCATTGCGGCAGGTTTGGCAGGGGTTCGGCGGCAAGGGTGTGTCGCAGCCAGGATGAACGTCTCGCGGAAGCCGGTTTATCTTACCAACAGCGCTCAATTCACTTCCTGCGGATTCGATGGTCCCTGGCGAGAGTCGTGTGCGAGACAGTGACCAGTGCGAGGGAGGGATGCTGTCCAGCAATGCTCGTGTAAAGTTGCATGGATTGTGTCGAGATAGGCGCCAATGGTGCATTGGCCGGTTTTCAGGTCGCTTTGCACAGCCCAGCGGCCGACAACGCCACACTGTCTGGACCCTGATTGCGCCAATCAGAGGAGCTGTGGCACATGCAATCATATGTCTTCCCTCGCCGGTGTGCTCGCCTTTCTTGATTTCAGGGACGGGGAGTCACATCCGCTCCGGATGGAGAAAGGGGGCATCGTCTGTCAGTATCGTTGACGTATTCAAGATATGCGGCTCGGCATGCGGCACCTAGCCGGGACCCTCTTTTTGCAAACGCGAGGCGTTCTTTCTTTGTTGAGGTCGATCTTTTTTCACATCTCGTGATGCCGCATAACTGTGAACGAAAATTATTTCCAGCGAGTCTCCACCCCCGTCCATAGAGTAAATGACAAGCGCTATTGTTCCGCCGCGCGCTGCAAGATACCTGTTTCCGCCTGGCCGTTTGAAGGGCGGGCCGACCAGGCCGTTGGCCACTTTCTTAGAGGGAGAAACGGCCGCCTTCTCTGCGTAGCGTCATGTGTCAGAAGGCAGCCCGCGGGACGAGAACGAAAGAAGGAAAGCAAGATACGCGTAGCCGTGTGCAGAGAGAGGACGGAGAAGCCGAAGAAGAGTCCTACGTCGGCTCATCGCGTTAGCTGCCCCCTGTCCTTTGCTAATCGGAGTCCTATCCCATTGCCCAACCAGATGACGTCTGTGCCACTGCACGATAGACAAAGTCGTACAACCCTTTTGGCTCCGTGTTCCGGACAGTGTGCCCCGCCACAGAAGAGGCCAGCGGCTGACGATTTCAGATAGGGAATGTGGGGCGTCTGCCAGAGCCCCCCTTCTCCCCCCGCCCACACCAACTCGCACAAACACATCCAGAGGCCAGAGAGGCCAGCCGGCCAGCCGCAGTCTTGTCAGCAGAGCCCTTTTTGCTCGTTCTCTCTTATGGGCCAAGATCGCCCCCTCCATCGCTGGTGATAGGCGGGAGACGGGCACCAGAAGAAACAGAAGGGCTGCAAAATCTGGGCTGCAAGATAATAGGCTCCATGCAGATCGGCTGGCGAGTCTCGAACAGACGTGGCGTCTATAGGACAGCATCCCGGCTGTAGCAGCTGGTCTGTTCCCCTACCGCTAGGCCACCCCGAGAGCTCGCCGTGAGAACGGACAGCGCAGCGTCTGTGCAGACTGACTGATGGACGTCGGGCATGGCGATGTGATGGACGTGAAGCCATCCTAGCAAGGAGTCCCACATCGATTTGCGCAATTATGGAGTCTGGAGTATCGGCCGACTGGACAGGGGGGGGGAGGAGACGAGCTAGCCCCTCCTCCGTCTTGATCGCTCTCTCGGAGCATGCGAGCACACGGACAGCACCTCGTCCAGGCCAGCTCTGAGCCAGTCGCTTCCAACGAACCAGCCAACAGCTCTGCTTCTGGGCGTCTCCCGGTGACTGAGGACGAGCAGGTGGACCAGCCCGCAGAGACGTGGAGCAACGGAACTAGAAAGCCTACGTGACCATGCTTGCTCATTGCCACGGCCGCGCACAAAGAAGCCAGACAATGCGCTTCATGGCCGGCTCTCCCCTCTGCTGCCATGACCTCTTTCTCTTCCGGGGACCGGCGACTTTCCATCCGAGCACTCCATTATGGTCTGCATGGGCCACAAGCAGGCATGTTTGGTGGCCAGTCTACCAGCGTCTATCTCAACACTCAGCCTTGCTGTACAGCCACTGGGCAGCTGTACAAGGGGAAAAAAAATATACGGAGTACTCCCTGGCAAACCCCCCTTTCCTTCTTCCCTCCCCCCCTCCCTCCCCATGGCCAATGGCCCAGAAAGAAGAAAATAAGAAGGGTCGGTCCATAAGAAAACTCCATAACCTTTTCTCACCCATCCTCCCGTTGCACATACACACTCCTGCATATAGGTACTGCTAGTCGCACCTTTCTGCCACCAGGCTGCCATCTCGCCGAACTGGGCGTGGCTTCTGCTCATTTAACCACCCTCGTCCCCCTCACATCTCGCCTCTCCTTCTTTGCGCCGTCTCCCCTTTGCAGTCTCTCCATTGTGCATCTTTATTTCTTCTTATCCCCCCCCGGCGATTCGACAGCCTCGTCCCTCCCAATCCCGCTGCATCTGACTTCCAGACGCCTGCGACAAGGCGGGTTGCCGCATGCCAATCTACGCTCTACCTCTCGAGATCGCTCGTCGTCACCGGTCCGCTGCTGAGAGCGCAACTCGGGCGGGGCCAGACTGCCCCGTCTCTCCCTCTCACGGTCTTGCTCCACGATCTGGTCCCTGCCCATACCAACAGCCCAGAACGGCTGCAGTGCCGAGCCTGTCCCAGCAACAGATAGAAGACGTGCCATCCATCGTCATAAGACGTGCTTCATCGGCCGCCTTTAAGACAATGAATGCATCCCTTCAACATGGCTTGACCCCAAAGACATCCTCAGCTCAACAAAGTATGTGTTCTTGACTTGCCGACTGTCCTTCTCTCTTCCCTCTCTCTCTCCTCTGTTCCCATCTCTTCCCTCCTTTCCCTCTCTCTCCCCTCCCTCCCCACGTCTTCCCACGTCTTCCCTCCTTTCCCACGTCTTCCCTCCTTTCCCACGTCTTCCCTCCTTTCCCACGTCTTCCCTCCTTTCCCATCTCTCCCCTCCTTTCCCACCTCTTCCTTCCTTTCCCATCTCTTCCCTCCTTTCCCATCTCTCCCATCCTTTCCCACCCCTTCCCTCCTCTTCCCTCCTCTTTCTGTCGCCGCGATTGACCCACCAGCTGCAGGCCATATAAACATCCCCTTCAGCTATCACCTGCAGTCCACCACCCACCACAATGCCGACACGCTCGTCCCGGTTGTCCTGCCATTTTCAAGCCCGGAAAGCCGCACAATGACTGCAACCACTGCCACGAGCAATGGACGACCCATCGGTCGCGTCGTCTGCCCTGTATGCAATAGGCTGTTCCAGCGCCCTTGCGACCTCAATCGGCACAAAAAGACACACACGCGTCCACACAAATGTCCAGTAGGTGCCTGCAGCTACAGCAAGATCGGCTTCCCAACACCACAGGAGCGCCAACGCCACTTTGACGACCGCCATTCTAGCGAGCCGCCAATATTCAAATGCCAGTTCGACCCATGTCTGTACACGTCAAAACGTGAGTCGAATTGCAAGCAGCACATGGCCAACACTCACAACTTGGCATACAAGTCCAGCCGGAAGAGTTACCGCACCCATGGTGGTGATGCTGCCACGGCTCTTGGCCCCCGTCAACATAACATCCTGCCCAGGAACATGCAGTCACCCGACTCCGACTTCGTCTTGTACCCAGACACACAGGCCACCAACAAGCCAACAGCTGCAATGTCTGATGTCGTGTATGGCAATGATGGTGTTGTTTCTGTCACCGCTGGTGGAAACACCTGCGGTGCCGGTGATGAGACCAGCTCAAGTGGCCAATCGATCACGTCGAGCTCATTTGTCCCCTGGGAGTCGCCCATGACTCAGCAAGAGGAAATATCCAGCATTATCCGAGATGTCGACAGTAGTTTAGACCCGACGCAGCCCACCTACAACGGCAGCAGCCAACCTCAGTCCCTCTATCCCCTGTCGATCCGGTGGCTGGAATTCGGGACGAACACGCCTGCCTTCCAAGCAGATGTTGCCGGCGTATCCCCACAAGAGACATTGTCACAGCCACCACCATTGTGGTTACAGCCATCCGAGGCCGTCCTATCTTGCCTTTACCCGGATCCATACAAGGCTGCACGTGGCTTCCTAGAAGCCTTGGGCTCTGTTGGTGTCATACAAGCTGCAGGACTGCAAGAGTCTTCCAAGGATCAAGACACCCTTCATACGGCTGAGCGGCTACCCCAGTCTTCCTCCACCGATGCGGTCAGTCCTAGAGGGGCGAAACGAGATAGGGACGAGGACAGCGGTGACGAGGACGAGGACGAGGACGAGGACGGAAAGCACCCACGTAAACGTCATATACCCGGTGGCGAACCAGACGAAAGCAACCTCGCCTGTCCATTTCGAAAGATGGATCCCACGTATTTCAACCGTGACAACGATGCCCGATTTTCGGCTTGTTACACGTCTCACGCGCATATATCAACTCTGGTGTGAGTATCTGCTCCGCTGCAGTGTCTCGTCTCTGTTTTGGTGTTCGTTGCTGACTGTCTGCCTCCTAGTCGTCATCTTGGCAGAACTGCACACGGACTCGCAGTCACCTCTCGAAGCATTTCCTCGTTCGAGGTTCACGAGCAGGGGAATCCACAGCCGCGGGCTGGCCTTTGTCGCAAATGCTGGGCGACATTCAGCAGCAAGGCTGTCTTCAATGCCCATATCACTGGCGGAAGCCAATGTGTCAAAGCCTCCCGCGGAAAATCGGAAAAGTACAACACCATATTGCATACGTTTTGTGAGCACAGAGATAGGTCCGGTATTGCAGGGTCCGATCGCATGCCAGCTCTGATGCCTGCACAACCAATCGAGCGCAACACAAGGTCGTCAAGGCGCGACGACAACACCAAGACCCTAGACCCTGCCATGACACGCCTCCCTCTCAACCTCGACGCTGCTCTTGGCAGCCCAGACATCAAGGAATCCCCCACCCATAAAGAGCTGAAAGCAACAGTCCAGACTTTCGGCGGTGGACAGAGCATTCCTCATCTTGGAGCCAGTGACTTTGTGCCACGCATCGAGTATCAGGGTCTTAAAAGGCGTGTGGAAGTTTTAGAGGAGGCTATGCGACAGGCAAACGCCTCAGACCAGGCACAGACGCAGAATAAACGGAGGTGCCTTTTCCGGACTTCCACCTCTGTGTCGGATGCCAGTGCACTGGAGATTGGGTGGATGGACAGGCCGGCAATCGTGGAGGAGGATGAAATGGCTGTTCTTGAGGCCAACCATGTTGCCGACACTGACGCCAATGTGCATAACAACGGCATCTCCGGCAACTCCAGCCACGGCCTATCAAGCATCAGCATGCCACAAAGGACACTGAGCAGCCTTTCAGCAAGCTCGGACACTTCTTCTGTACGCCACGTACCGCCAATGGTGCTCCGGAACGCTACCAGAAGCCAGGTTCCCTCGCAACTGCAACAGCAACAGCAGCAACTCCAGCAGCGCCAACAGCGCCAACAGGCCGTCACAAGACTTAAAGGAGAGGGTACCGTCCCGGATGCAGTCGCAGAAACGATTGCAGACACAATATTTGACTCGGGTTATGGTGGCAGCAGCAAAACAAAGGCGACTCAGCATCAGGATGGCAGCACAGCGCCACCCGCCACAGCCCCCAATCCTGGCACCCCTGACACAGCTCCCTTTTCTCCCATAGACCCGACAGCCTCTTCAGTTCCGACAGAGTGCCATATGGCAGAGCCGCCGCAAGAAGGCTATGACTACAGCATGAGTCTTAATGATGGCGTTGAGGCTCCCTGCATGTTTGGACCGGGATTCGGTCCGTCTGCAGATTGCGACGACTTTTCGTACTAGGACCACTGGACAGCTGTCGCATGTGCTTTTGCTTCCGAGGCGTCGTGGGTATATAGAAGGGTATTTGTGTATTTTGATAGATTATGGTCTTTTAGATTTGCTTGCTCTTATGTTCTTGTTGCTTGTATGCTTGGGACCTTAGATTTGCATGTTCCAAGGTAGAAATAGTTCATAGACAATTTGGGGTAACTGGCATATACCTCACTCACACTGCTCTCATGCGTCCTTCTTCTTCCAGCAAGTCCTTCCGCATGGAAACGGAAGGAGAGATACAGTAAGAGCGGGGTGAGGAAGGAACTCCTCCCCTCCTCCCTATTTTTCTTATCTCAGACCCGGTATAGTCAAAGAAGAGAATCCGGTGTTATGCTTTTATGCGACACTAGCACTTTTCTCTCCACAGCCCGACTACGGTTGTTTCTACTGACAGCCTGGACGATCTGGTGTGAGGCTGTCGACTCCTTTCTCACCCCCCACCGCTATGGGTTGTCGTATAGTGCAAGTCGAAAGGACGACGCAATACGAATTCATATTATTTGGTTACGGTACTGGGCATTGGTTAATAGGTTGGAGTGCTTGTGAGACGATGCATGGCTGGGAGGGAAAAGCCAATGCTACGAAAGGCCGAGAAGGCGAGCAGTGGGAAATAGCACATAAGCCCGGAACTATGCAAGAGAGAGTCATTTCATCAATGATAGTCGTGACAATGGAGGGGAAGGGATCTAGGGGAATTAAGAAGTTTTGACGGCGGGCAAGGGTATCGGGAAGTCCACGGTGTCGACAAAAGCCTGTTCTGCATTTGAGCAAGCAAGGGGTGAATATTTTCGCTAATCTATAGACAAGGGAACGTCCGATCTGGCACGGGACCCTTCATATTAAGCGATTTGATATCGCATGGTGGCATCCACGCAATGAGCCATGGCTCCAAGGCTGCGCATTCATAGTATGCTACACTGCATATCGGTCTTGTAAGACGTTCTTCTCGGATAATGCCATATCTGTCTGCTCAAAGCAAAAAAAAGTTCTCAAGTCCATAATCAGACCTAACACCCACCCACGCCGTTCTATCAAGCAAGAATCCCTCTCCCATGACGGAAATGCACAATTATCAAAAACCCACCACGAAAAGTAATGTTACAAAAGAACAAAATTGGCTGGTATCATAAACATGACTGCATTCCCGAAAGCCAAAAAAATAGAGGCAGCGTCATATATTTCCACGCTTCGCCCGGCCCCAGGTCCCAATTATCGCTGGGCTATTTTTCTTCTTCTTTTCATCACGTTTGTCCCGTGTCCTATTCTTGCTGCTCGTCTTTGATGTTGCCTTCGTGGTCGTCCCCATCGCAGCGCTCCCGCTCCAGCTTCATGTCTATGATCATTGCCAACTCTGGGCAGTAATCAAAAATATTCTTGCGTTGCTTCGCGTCCTTCCATACAGCGTCAGGAAGGTTCTGGCCGCTATTCGCGATGTGGAAGCCCATAGGCTTTTCGATATAGACGCCCTCGACAGCAAGGGCGGTGAGACCAGAGGTGACCTTCTCGCCAGGCATCACCCACAGGCGACGACCAAACCATTCATCTTCGGGCTCGGAGTTGTTGTAACGAGCCTGGAAGTTGAGAACTCTTCGGATGGCTGCAACCTTGCGGAGTGACAGGCCACCGTTGCCGGAAAAGCGGTCGTTGGGGTCCCTGCAGATAGATTGTTAGAACAGACCACAAGTGACAAAGAGAGGGGGACAAGGAAGGACTTGCTTTGGCGCGCCGGCCCAGGCCCACTCAAGCCAGTCATTGAGGCTCTTTGGCGAGTTGGCACAGAGGATGCTGTCCGACTCGTATTTGAGGATCCACTCCACGCCGGGGAGAAATTCGTCGTAGAAGCGCAGGTCCGTGAGCATGCGGAATACCATCTCCTTGTCGGTGATGGTCCACGGGTCAGGGAGGACGAGGAGATCGAGTTTGCCAATGACCTGCTGGTTCTTGATGGCATAGGCGCGGTTGAGGCTGTAGACACTTTGTTCGGAGCCAATGAAGACGAAACGCCACTCGGGTGGCACGACGGAGATCATGTGTAGAATGAGCGGTACGAGGTGAGGCAGGGCGCGCGGCTCAATGATCATCGCCACCTTGGAAGCATCGAAATCGGCCCGGGGCTCCTCCGGCAAGGTCCAGTCGACTTTTATGGCGGGGACTCGCTGCCGGGCTTCTTGGAGGCGCGAGGTGACGCTCGACGCAACGGTCGAGACATGCTCGCGTATCGTGCTCTTGTAGTGAGGCAGGAGGTGCGCAAACCACCATCTGTGGGCGGTTAGGGAAATACGAACGACCCAAGGGGGGGGGGGGGATGCCCGGGAAGTAGAGGTGCGAGCAGCTCACGTGAAAATAAGGGAGGTGACCAAGATCAGCTTCGCCTTTGTGATGCCAAAGGGGCCGCCTTGTTGGCCGTTCGAGGTGGTCATAATGCCGGTAGGACAATTGCGGTGATGCAGAGGTGACGGGCAAAGAGTAAAGCTGGGGGAATGCAGGGGAGGCGTGGGAGAGATAAGAAGAAAATGGGACGAAACAAGAAAAACTAAGGCGTCGGCTAAGAAGAAGAAATCATGAGAAAAAAGAATGTGTCGTGATTAAATGGTCAGATATTCCGTGGACATGGCAGGGAAGACGGCAAGATGGATATGGAAGGCAACGCCCGGTGATGAAGGCGCGGGAAATCAGTTGCTGGATGCGTCTGCGGTGGCCGTGGCGCCCATTGCCATTGAAAGGAGGGAGACAGGATAATGAAAATGCTAAAATCGCCAGATGCGCGATCGAAAGGGGGAGCGAAAAAGAACGGGTCGACGGGCTCTAAGTGAAAGGCGAAGAAAGCAGCGACGACACGCTTGGTGCATTATTAGGCAGGGAGGCTGGGCGCGCTTGAGGCGTTTGCGTTAAGTGCAAGATACCCAAGAGTACCTTTGGCTACCTGTGCTCGCTAGAGCCGTCTGTTCCCATCCCTTCAGAACCGACACCTCGTCAGCCCTTCCCCAACCCCACTCACACCTACGAGTGTGGTTTATGACAGGCCCCTATTCAGAAGAACACGTTCCAGCCACAAAGCACGATGCAATTCACCTCTTCGTGGCCAGGAGACGATTTGCTCTGTACAGAGCGAGACAAGACCGGAGCGGGGAGAGAGGGACATGGATCTCAGACGGCGCCGCCTGTGGAAACAGGGAAATGATACCATCCGGGTCGTTGTTGGTGCCCCTTTGCAGTCTGCCAGCAGCGGGAGAGGCCACAATACTCGTACTCGCTCGTACATAGCAGCACGCTCGTACGAGGAGAAAAAAAGCGTCCTAAACGCTTCTTACATAGCCACACATGTCTGATACGAAGTCGCATCGTATTGGGACAGTCCGGAGAAGCCAAGATTCTTCTGCGATCGCCGCTTGCCTTGCCTTAGAATTCGTATTCTGTTTCAGAGAGCCGACCCGCTGCTGACGACACGGTGTCGTTCGTCCATTACGAACCGGCTACCAGGGTTGCCATGTAAGAAGGCGCCATTTTACTCGTATGTACTGCTAATCTTGACGGCTCGTAATGATAGGAGTGGGGGACTCTGCTGCATACTCGTAGTATACGCCTCCTCACCTTTGGTGAGGGCGCCACATTCCTTCCTATCTTCTATATCGTACAGGGATTCGATAAGATAGCTCAATCGAGAAGGAGTACTGCAAGATACATGGTGGTACCTGCTCTGTACACATGTCCCTGGGATGGTACCGCCTCCTTTTTTATTTTATTTTCCAGTTTGTCGGTGATCCTAATGGTTGATGCCTTTGAATTTTCGCCCAGGCCAGTCTAGTCTTCTAGTCTTCTCTCTCCCTTCAATCCTCATCTTCCCGCCCTCGCCTTGCATGGATTGACCTCTGCCAATACGCGGTGCGGTATCGCGCGAACTTCTCACCTTCTCCTTTCCTGTACTTTTCTCCGCCTTCGTTTTAGAGCTTTATTAGATTTTACAAACCCGGTTTTTGGTCACGACACATTTACGAGCACTGTCTCGTTACCTGCGGGCCACCCCGAGGCATTTCCAGAAACGGCGATTGCGGCAGCGACACCTGGCAGCCGAACACCGTGATACTTGTCTCTCTCTGAACGACACATCTCATCCGTCGCATACCGATTCAGAATCCTGGTCCCCTGTCGACGCCTGCTCCCATACAATCGGTCAGGACGAGGCTCTCCCAAGAGATACACCTCCAGCTTCCTCCCTTCGCCTCGAGGCCACACTACACGTTTACGAACCCACTCCTATCGCCACAACGAACGGCCGGCAACATGTTTGCGGAAGAGTCAGGGTGGAGGCAGCGGGTCCCGGAGTATCTCAAGAACATCAACATCAGCAATGTCAAGAATACAGCAGTCATGTTGACCGTGGCTCTTTGGGCCAAGACAACACGGCGCATGCGCTTTTTTGGCGGAGTCGTGCTCCTCGTGTACGTCCTGCCCTCTCTGTCGTCTACGGCGAGCCTTCTTCCGTTTCGTCTTCCCGTTGCTAACTGCTACGTAGCCTTACCCTCTTCTACTTTTCGGGCGCGATGAACACGATGCAGTCAGGCTACCCGTCGGTCAAGATTGATTACCAGAGCCATGCTCGGTCGCGGTACAACGAGTCTAAGGTCGGCCTTCTGATCGAGAACCGCCCGTTCCCGGTCCTGGCACCGCTGATGCTGCATTTTATCTCGGTGGTGCCGCCTGACTGGCGCTTCCGCTTCATGGGCTCCATCGAGTCGGTAAAGAGGATCAACGAGTCGGTTGCTATTCAGGAGCAAGTACGGTCAGGCAAGCTGGACCTGACCTACATCCCGGCCAACATGACAACGGGCAGCCAGGAAGAGATCAGCCGCTTTCTGACCACGCTGTGGCTGTACGAGAGAGTGCTCCAGCCCGCCGAATGGCTGCTCCTCTTCCAGACGGACAGCATTCTGTGTGCCAACTCGCAGAGGAACCTGAACGACTATCTCGAGTACCACTGGATCGGCGCCCCATGGAGCACGACCAGCCGCTGGGGTGGTAACGGCGGCCTGTCGCTGCGCCGTGTGAGCGCCATGATTGATGTTCTGCGCGAGCAGGTGCGCGTGGACGGCAGCGACCCGGAAGACGTCTGGTTGGCCGAGCGTCTGGGCCATCGGCCCAAGTCCAAGGTGGCCAACGGCACTGTTTCGCTGACCTTCTCGGGCGAGTCTTTTGAGGGCGACGAGACCAAGCTCGACAACTTTACGCTCGCGAATGCCAACTCGAGCGAGATCGATGCTGCTGCCAAGGCGGGCAAGCTCGTCGAGGGCGTCGACAACTACCGTGTCGGCTTCTACGAGCCCATGGGCTACCACACCGGCGGCTCGGGCAAGTTTCTGAACGGACACATCTGGGGCACCCCCGAGCAGCGGCGCCACATCTGGAACTACTGCCCAGAGGTCAAGATGACCCTGGCTATGGATGCGGCCAAGTTTGTGCCGGGCGAATGCGGTGCCTCTTGGAAGCGGTCCGTGAACATCCCTGGCGTGTCGGGTGTTGTGGATGTCGGCTTCGGCACCGAGATCATCGACGACGTGCAATATCCGGTGCTGCCACCTGGCCTATACCCATGGTGATGGTGTGCTGGCGTGCTGGCTGATGTGCCCAACTATATTCTCCACCTACAGCTACTTATTCTCCGCGGTCCATGTTGTCCACATGGTGCCATTTATTTTGCTTGCATCTTCCCCACCCTATTTTTCCTGCCTCGCGCTCAACTCTTACGTGTGCGCTGTGGCCATTCTATTTCTCTTGGACATTTCAAACTCGTCAAGCAATTTCGGATCTTTTTTCTTGCACCGCGCAACAAAGCCGATGTCCGGCCTGTACCAATAGACGCCATGGGAGGCTGTGACGAGAGGGGGGATGGAGGTGGTTTTCTCGTTGCTCGTGTGTTTAGCATGGCGGTGAAAAGGCGTTACGACAGACGATGGATTTATGTTACTGATCTCGATTGATGTTTCCACGAGAATTTCGATTAAGACGGAAGGGATTTATTTACACTCAAGGTTGCGTGGCTGGCGAGGAAAAGCAACGTGTATCTAATAAATGCAACAGTCGAATATGAACAGAGTAGTACCGGCCTTTGTGCCATGCGTGCCTTCCCCGGGAACCCTACCCGTTCCTTCCCACACCTGTTGAATTCGAGCACAGTGACGGAAAGAACAGCTGGCAAAACGTGAAAACGACAGAGCACAGAAATCCGACATTCCAGTCCATCATCGCACCATCTCTCCGACGATCCCGGCGATCTCGCTGAACAGCACGCCGCGGAAGACGGTCTCGCCCATGTCCTCGCCCCAGTGTCCAGCGTCCTGCAGCCGCTGCCGCCACGCAGTCTGTTGTGCGGGCGCCAGCCCCTCCCAGGCCACAGCCGGTCCGTGTTCGGCCTCGTTGTGGGCGACGACCTCGATCGTGTGGTCGACGTCCTCTCCGCGCAGAAAGAGCACCGGTGGCGCGACACCGCCGTCGGGGCCGCCGTCTCCGCGCAGCAGAGCCGCCACGCTGATCCCGTCATTGTCGATGACGGGCAACCGGCCGCCGGCGACAGCACTGGCCCTGCTGCCGTCGGCCATCATCTCGGGCAGCAGCCACGAGGTCGGCGCCAGTCTCCGCGCGCCCAGCACCGACGACGTCGCCCCGCGGATCTCCAGCAGGCCCTGCGACACGACCGCGATCAGCACCATCATGACGGCCACGAACACGTACAGCGACAGGCCCGACGGGCCCCGCGACTTGAGCGCCACCACAAGCCGCGGTGGCGGGCCGTCGGTCTTGGCGGCCGCGGACGACGCGGCGGCGGTTCCGGGCAGCGTCCGCAGCGGGATGTGGTGCACGACGACGGTGTTCCTGACGGACACGCTGGCCAGGCGGATGTAGGGCGCTGCGGCCACGGACGGCGGCACAGCCGGCGACAGGGCGATGCTCGTCATCTGCAGCTCGTGCACCTGGCGCAGCGTCCGGAACGGGTAAAGCTTCACCAGCGCCGCGACGGACCCGACGACCTGGTGCTCGAGCGTATACAGCGCAATGGTGTTGTCGGGCGCGCCGGCCACGGCGACGACGAACTGCGCGTCGCCCAGCCGGGCACCGGGGGCTGCCGGCTGCGTCAGGCCCCGCACGGCCAGCGCCGTCGCCTGGGTCAGGACGGACCGCGGCACGGAAATGTGCACCGTCGTCGTGCGCGCGGTGTTCTGCGGCTTCGTCTTCCCGCTGCCGTCGCTGGCGGGGGTGGTGCCGGGGGTGGTGCCGGGGGGAGCCAGGCTGCTCGGCAGGCGCAGGCCCATCAGCCGCACGCCCGTACGCCTCGGCATGTTGAGGGCCACGAGCACGAAATGCGGCGTGACGTAGCGGATGGAGCGGAAGACCGGCCGCTCGGTGGCGCCGTTGGCCACGTCCAGCGGAATTGTGTAGACCAGGACGGGCGTCTCGCTGCCGCCCTTGGCCGCCACGTCGTGCAGGAACAGCTCGTGGTCGTTGCAAAAGGCCAGCTGGTACCGGTCGACATCCGTCTGGATCACGTCCAGGTCTGTCGCCTCCCTGGACAGCTGCTCGATGCGGCTGCGCACGCGCGGCAGCGCCGACGCCGCGGAAGCCGAAGCCGGCGGCGCCACGTCGAACAGCACAATCTGCGAGGTGCCGGTACGGGCGAGGCCGGTGGCGCAGGCGCCGAGCTGGGGCAGCGTGCTGCCGTGGCCGTCTGGGAACGGCGCGGACACGCGGACGAGGCGCTGGTATGTGTCGTCGGGGAGGCTGGCAAACTCGGCGGGAGGGGCTGCAAAGAACGAGGCGCGTGCCAGCTCGGTGATCTCTTGGGGGCCCGGGTTCTCGGCAGCCGTGGTCGGGATGCCGGCATCGACGCCAAACACGCGGAAATGCTCGTTCCTGCCCTGCTTCTGGTCCGCGGGGCTTGAGTTCACGCCAGCAAAGGCGAGGGTCGTCTGGCCGCATCGTGGCCCAACAGCAAGGCTCGTCACGTTGTCTTCGTCCTTGGAGAGCTCGATCTTGGCGACCGTGGCAAGGCTGCTGTCGCTGGCGGAGGAGGAGTCTAGAAGCGTCTGTTTCCCGGGTCAGCTACGACGTCCTGCCTCTCCTCTCACCCTCTCGCCCGCGCTCTCTTACAATGCTGTTTCCAACACCCGTCCGGCTGGATCCGCCACCACCCCCGACAATGAGGCGGCCGGCATCCTGCGCATCAAAGTCGCAGGCATAGAGCGGGTATTCCAGCTGGGCGTTCGATGTGAGGATATCCATGGCTGCTGTTTCATACCTTGTCGGGACTCGGTGCACGATCAGGAAATGGCGCCCCCCCCCCCCCCAAGGAGTTGCTGGCGCATCTAGTGCAGAAATGGCAAAATGGGTGGTGGCGAGGCCACAGTGGCAGAGCTAGACAACAGCGCGCTTCTATTGGTCAGAATGTCCGTATGTGGGGCATCGCGTTTCTCTGCAGCCTCGCCGATGACGAACCCGTCGCACAATATGGTGATGGTATTTTTGGGTTTGTACGAAAAAGGAGTGCTCTCCTCTATAGAAGCGCTGCGAGCCTATGGATATCCATGTCCCTGGCCTATTTCTCGACATGTCCCCCCAACCTGCAGTTTAAAGTCTTGCAGACGACGGACATGGTGAGAGAATCTGCATGCAGATTCGCATTGGGAGATTCCTTCCCGATAAGAGGCCGGCACTACGAACCATCATGGAGATATGTCTCTGCCTCGAAGCAGCCCCGGGCGCGGCCTCAGCTCGCCTCCATGTTGACGTGGATGCTCTTCATGGTGCTGTAGACGGCCAGACCGGCCTCGCCCAGCTCCCGGCCGATACCAGACTGCTTGACACCGCCAAACGGCACGCGGAAGTCGGAGTCGTTGCTGCTGTTGATCCACACCATGCCGGCCTCGATCTCGCGGGCCACGCGGTGGCCCCTGGTCAGGTTGCGGGTGAAGACGGCGGCGCCGAGGCCGTACGTCGAGTCGTTGGCCATGGCCAGGGCCTCGTCCTCGGTGTCGAACTTGGCAATGGCCACGCAGGGCCCAAAGATCTCCTCGCGGAAGATGGTCATGGTCGGCTTCACGTCGGTGAACACGGTCGGCTCGACAAAGAAGCCCTTGTTGGTGGCGCCGTCCTTGGCCAGCGGGCCGGCCTTGGGACGGCCGCCCATGGCCAGGGTGGCGCCCTCGTCCTGGCCGATCCGGATGTACCGGAGCACGCTCTCGTACTGGGCGCGGGTGACCTGGGGGCCCTGGAAGGTGGACTCCTCGAACGGGTCGCCGACGATGGACACCTTGGCCACCTCGGCCTTGAACAGCTCGATGAACTTGTCGTAGACGGCAGACTGGACGAGGATGCGCGACGTGGCGGTGCAGATCTGGCCCTGGTTGTACATGATGCCGATGTGGGCCCAGGTGGCGGCCAGCTGGAGGTCGGCGTCGTCAAAGACGAGCAGCGGCGACTTGCCGCCGGTCTCGAGCGTGATGTTCTTGAGGGTGCCGGCGGCCATCTTCATGATCTCGCGGCCGGTGGCGGTGCTGCCGGTAAAGGCAATCTTGTCGACGTCCTCGTGCCGGGAGAGGGCGGCGCCGGCCTCGCGGCCGTAGCCGTTGATGATGTTGACGACGCCGGGCGGGAAGCCGGCCTCCTTGATGAGCTTGGCCACGTACAGCATGGACAGCGGCGTCTGCTCGGCGAGCTTGAGCACGACGGTGTTGCCGCAGGCCAGGGCCGGGCCCAGCTTCCAGGCGGCCATGTCGAGCGGGAAGTTCCACGGGATGATCTGGCCGCAGACGCCCAGCGGCTCGTGGATGGTAAAGGCCATCTTGGTGGGCCCGACGTCGATGACCTGGCCGACGTTCTTGTCCGCCCAGCCGGCATAGTAGCGGATGGTGTTGACAAACTCGGGGATGTTGTCGTTGAGCGACGCCGAGTACGGCTTGCCGTTGTCGAGCGTCTCGATCGTGGCCAGCACCTCGGCGTTCTTCTGCACCAGGTCGGCGAGCCTGTACAGCAGCTCGCCGCGGCCGGTGGCCGACAGCTTCTTCCACGACGGGTCGCGGAACGCGCTGCGCGCCGCCTTCACGGCCGCGTCGACATCGGCCGCCGATGCTGCATACACGGAGCAGATCTCCTCCTCAGTGCTGTTGGCGGCCGTGTCAGCCGTGTCAGCGATGTGGGACGTGGGACGTGGGACGTGGGACGTGGGACGTGGGACGTGGGACGTGGGACGTGGGATGCGGATTGTGGGATGCGGGATGCAAAAATGCGGGATGTGGGATGCACGAGGCACGATGCACGAAGCGGGATGAGGGGTAGAGGGGTGAAATTTCCTAGCCTCTCAAAAAGGACTTACGTGGGGTTGATGCTCACGAGCTTGTCGCCGGTGCTGCTCTTGACAAACTCGTTGTTGATGAACAGGCCGAGCGGCTGCGTCCACGTCTTGCCGTTCGGCGCCTTGAGCTGGGCCTCCATCTCTGCTGCTGCCGTTGTCGAGGAGTATCTCTGCAGTACCGTGCCTGTCTGGGAGAGCTGTGGTCGCGACGAGAACAGTCGGGGTCTGCTGGGCGTTCTGAGAGTTCTTTGACCTGGGGCGAGTCTGGGAAGTCTGAGAGGTCTGGGAGAAACTGGCCGAGGATGGGAGCAGAGAGACGAGTGTAGTCGAGGGACCAAGGGAAGTTTTGGCAAGTGGAACAAGTCCGAGAGCAGAGACGAAGTCATTTGTGATATCTGGTTAGTGGACTTTTTTTCCTGTTTGCGTTTAGCCAGCTTTGCCATCCCGTCGCCCGAAGAAAAAGATACTCGATCGAATAATCAAAGAATGCTACGCGGACGGCCGGCGATAAGGCGAGCCTTAACGCCAGCACCAGACGCAAAGCATGTTGCCGCCTGCAACGGCCGCTGCCGCCGAGGTGAAAAGCTTGTGCCCTGTGATATTGGCCCCAACCTTCCTCTTTGGGGTTGTAGCTTGCGGGCCACGAGCCTCACCATCAGGATCGCCAAGACTATGTCTCCACGTGCTATTATTCAGCGCCTGCAGACGCAGGTGGGTTCTTAAGTCCGACGCCTGGAGGGACGCCAGATTACGTAACGTGCATTAGTCGCCTCCACCCAGGGCCGCATTCGCTAATCTTGCTCGCATCCTCTTCAAATCATCGCCAACTTCCGACACACCACGACCACTCTCCGAGACCCAGCGCTTTGCATAGATTCGCCGCCCCCCTTTTCTCCTTCTTTTGTCTCTCTCTCTCTCTGATTTCATCCATCGCATTTGGTTGCACGTTCAATGGACGTCATCGCGACCGTCCATTGCCGACCATGTCGCAGCTTGTAGACAGAGCGGCCGCGTTCGCAGCCGCGTCAGCCGTCGACCTCACCGCGACCTCCTCGAGCGGCGTCGGGTCCAAGGTGTTTGCCTGTCTGGCGCTCTTTGTGCTCTCCCTCATCGTCCTCCTCGTCCAGCGCTACTACCTGCCCCTGCGCTCCACGCCGGCCTACCTGCTGGTGCCCGTCTTCTTTGCCTTGTGGCTGCCTGCCAACATCGTCCTCCTCGTGCCCATCGACCTCGCATCCAGTGCGCGGACGGACGATGAGGCAACACGCGGCATCTGGCTTCCCGCTGTGGTCCTGCGGGTCGCGTGGAGGATCACCTACTGGCTCACCTTTGCCCTGACCTGGTATGTCCGTCCCTTCCGGTTCTCCCGGCCGGGCCTCCGTGCCCGCCTCCGTGCCCGCTTCCGTGCCCGCTTCCGTGCCGTGTTTCCTGTCTCTCCCATGTCATCGGCTGACCGCGTGTGCCCGTCTCCTCACAGGACGATCCTTCCCATCCTTGCCGAATACTCCGACTCGGGATACCGCGAGCCAAAGGACCGGTTCCTCTACTCTCTCGGGCAGAATGCCCAGTATCACCTGATGGTGTTCGGCTCGGCGCTGGCCGGGCTCGTCTACGTCTTTGTCACGTCCGGCGCGTCCTTTATGGCGCTCAAGAGCCTCGTGATGGCCCTCTCCTACTGCTGGGGCTTGGTGCTGGCCATCTACCTCATGGGCCACGGCCTCGTGGCCATTCCGCGGCTGCTGCTGCGGACGGCCAGCCCCAGCCGCCGGCTCCGACGGCTGCAGAACCGGGCACCCAGGCTGTACGAGAAGCTGGAGGAGTCGGAGATGGACCTGGACGACATTGAGCTGCAGGTGTCGGAGCTCAGCCACCGCAAGACGGGGTCGGCGCTGGAATTCCGCGACTGGATCGACGAGCTCAGCGAGACCATCAGCCAGCCGGGACCGCACGCCCGGCCAAGCCTGGCGGCCTCTGGTGCGGCCGAGGCCCGCACGGTGCCGACGGTGATCACCAAGAAGTACATGGCGGACGTGACGCGGCGGCTGGTGCGCGGGCGCCACGCGCGGTCCCGGTACCAGAGCGAGTGGACGCGGCTGCTGCAGCAGTACACGGAGACGCAGGCGGTGCTGAACTCGGCGGCGTCCAAGCGGCTCGAGTTTGGGCGGCCGCCGCCGGGCGGCAGCGTGTGGGAGCGGCTGGTGGTGCTGACGCCGTACGCGCGGTTCGTGCTGCACTTCCACGTGATCCCGCACGTGCGCATCGTGCTGGGCGTGCTGCTGGCGCTGGCATCGGCGGCCATTGTGTGGTCGGAGCTGGTCAAGGCGGCGCTGCCGGCGGCCTCGGTGGTCAACATGAGCGTGGTGCACCACTGGACGGGCGACAAGGGCCAGGTGGGCTTTGCGGGACAGCTGATCGCGACCGGCTGGATCCTGTACATGTGCACGGCGGCGCTGGTGTCCATCACCGAGGTCAAGGTGTGGCGCGGCCGCGCGCTGGTGAAGCGCAACACGGCGCACGAGTCGGCCTTTTGGTATGCGTCGCAGGTGGCCCGGCTCAGCATCCCGCTGTCGTACAACTTTATGACCTTTCTGTCGCCCGCCGTGTACAAGACGACGGTGTTTTACGACTTTCTCGGCCGGCTGATCAACCTGACGCCGCTGGGCGAGTGGTTCGACTACGTCTTCCCGGCCTTTCTGCTGCTGCCCGTGCTGGCCACCCTGCTGGGGCTGTACGGCAAGGTGCGTCGGCTGTTTGGCTACAGCGACCAGCTGGCCGACGGCGACGACGACGATGGCGACGGCGGCAGGGCGCCGCACTACGGGACGGGATCGTGGCGCGAGGGCCGCGACCTGATTGAGCGCGAGCTCGACGGCACGTCTATCCGGCAGCGGCGACAGGGAGCAGCAGCAGCAGCAGCAGCAGCAGCAGCAGGAGGAGGAGGAGGAGGAGGAGGAGGAGGAGGAGGAGGAACCGTTCGTGGTGGTCGCCAGGCGGCTCCGGTACGCGGCCACCAACACGGCATTGCGGGCGACGACGAGGCCGGGTCGACAACCACGCCGTTTGCGGTGTCGCCGTCGAGCTCGGGCTTCCTGCCGCCACGGACGCGGACGCTGGGCGGCAGCGGCCAGTCGAGGCCGTCGGCAGCAGCAGCAGCCGCCGGACGGTCTTCTCGCCAGCCAGGTGCGCTGCCGGACGACGGCGACGACAACGACAACTTCTTCCAGCTGCTGGGCCACCGCATGAAGAACACGATGGACACGATCGAGACGCCGCGCTGGTTCCAGGACATTGGACAGGGCCTCAAGAAGCCCAAGTGGATGGGTGGCGGCGGTGGCAACGACGACAACAACAACAACAACAACAACAACACGGGCGCGTCGCCGGCAGACGGAAACGGGATCCGGCGGTGGTTCGGCGGCTCGGGCTCCGACGGCCGCATTCGCCTCTGATGCATGTACTACGACTAGACCTTGCTTTGCCTTTCCTTTGTCAACGATACCTAGCTTGATTTTGGAGCGAGATACACAAAGAGCAAGACACACACCGTAAGACGGTTGGACTCTCATGACCTCTTGCCTCGCTCTAGCGGCTGCCTATACCGGTAATAATACTCGTACTGTTGCATCCTGGCTGGGGCGGGATTTTGTTTCGACGCTAAGACGTAAAAGCAATGAGGCAAAATTAAACCCCAAGAGTGCGAGATATCTCACTAACGAGCATGTACGAGTACATAGTAGGGTACCATGTACGGAGTGCCATACGGCCGACTAAGCCTGGCCGTACGCACACTCCGCAGACAGGAGAATACTACCATGCGCGCCGTGATGCACAAAATCTCAGGAGATCCGGTGGCTTAGTTCCTCGTCTGTGTGTCTGCATGATGCTACCATGGACAATGAAGAACTCGTCCTGGGCGAACGAGAGAGAGAGAGGCCCCACAGGACCGACCAGGGACTGCGGTTATAAGTAGGAAGGGGAGAGAGGCAAATTTAAACAACAATGGAGACGGGGGGGGGGTTCGCCCATTGCTCGGTTCAGCGGCCGTGCTCTGCTCTCCCTCCGATGCACGACCGCCGGTTCGCGTGAACCATAGTCTTGTTTGCTGCCTCCCCTACGAGGCATGTGATGCGAAGGAGGCACGGAAAATGGCACACGCACGATACGAGCAGAGACTGGTGGCAAATGTTGCGTGCGCCCACGGCGGTGCAGCGCAGGTGCTTCTGCCGTGCTCGTGGTTGTGGTCGTGCTCGTGCTCGTGGTCGTGCTCGTATTCTGCCCGTGGATGACCTGCATGCTGTGTGGTGTGTGGCTGCAGAGCACAGAGGACGAATGACGACGCCCATGCTGCCAGCGTGTCAGCCCTACCGGCACGCTGGAAGGGCCAGGTTGCGAGTACGGAGAGACAAAGAGATAGAGAGAAAAAGAGAGAGAGAGAGAGAGACAGGAGCAGGAGAAGCAGGAGGAGCAGGAGAAGCAGGAAAAGCAGACGCAGGAGAAACCGGCAGGCGATGCCGAAGAAATGCCGTGCAGGACAGGGGGCCGGGAAGAGACAAGACCCCCGGAAGAAGGGAATGCGTGAGAAAGACATCCTGGCTGCAGGATCCCGCCGTGTATTGCCGACTGCAACGCTGGTGGTGGTGTCGTTTCTGCCGCGCTGTTCTGGATAGGCGCTTGTGTTCCCGAAGCAGCACCGAAAATGGCGACTGCACCTCATTACCATCTTCCATGGCATATAGGCGACATGGGTTTTGAATAAGGAGAGGGGGGGGGGTGTTGGCGGCTGCTGTTGCCGGGAGCCGAGCTTCTTCGTCTTGCAGCATCAGATGGAGACACGATGTCAGACAAGCCAGGAGCAGCAAGGACACAGCCCCGTCGCTTACGAGTTAGTCTGCAGAAACAAAAACAGGTTTGGTAGCATCCGCTCGGCCTGGCCTGGTGGCTTCTGGACCAGAGACCGCCGTGCTGCTCTCAATCAAGCAGGCCCGAGAAGCTTCCTCCATACATGGTGCTCCTGGAAGAGAGGATCCACCCCGAGGCCGCCGTGACTCCTTTTCCTGGTTCCTGGCACAGCATCGAGGCAGCGATGCAAGCGTCCTTGTACTATGTAAATATAGAAGGGAGAGGTCGTATCTCATTTCCCCCCGTGGATATACGACGTGCCGGCCATTCGCTGGGTCTTATTTCCCCATGGACCAGCCTTGGCCGCAAATAGCAGCCTGGATCACGACAATCAGAGCACAGAGGCCGCTACACAATTTCCTCGCAGATTGGACGGCGCGTGACCGCGAGGGCCCTCCCGGCAGCCTCGAGCCGGACGCCACGAAAGGGGCAAGGCAAATCGATGCCCCTTTTCTCAGACAAGGACACGGGAAGGGAAGGGAAGAAAATAGGGAGAAAAAAGGAAAAAAAAGGAAAAAAAAGGAAAAAGAAAAGAAGAAGAGGGATCACGCTAGAGGAGGGCTCCATCCAACGGAAAAGTCTCTGGCATTGTTCTGTGGATCTAGAGAATGCCGACGAGCCAAGGCCAAGGCCCTGGCGAGCAGCCAATGACACCCTCCCCCACCCCCAACGAGCCTTACCGTTCGGCAGCTCCGGGGGGTTTCCGCCGGCTGCTTGTGCCGAGAAATATGCAGATATGCAGGCTCATGCAGCGTCCTTCTGGAACTGGTAGGCAGGCAGCCCCTTGGCGCCGACGTCGACGCGGAAGAGGGCGCCGCCAAAGACGTCGCCGGCAGGCGCGTCGTCCTCGGCGGCGGCGGTGGTGATGAAGAGCTCCGTGCCGACAAACTGGGTGCACGTGATGTTGGCCGTGGGCAGGCGGACCTCGCCGACGACGGCGCCGTCGAGGGGGGAGATTTTGAGCACGCAGCTGCCGCCGTAGATGGCGTGCCAGATGTAGCCGTCGGCGTCGACGCGGAAGCCGTCGGGCGAGCCGGGGCCGCGGTGGACGTAGAGCGCGCGCTCGTTGGACAGGCGGCCGTCGACGGGATCGTAGTCGAAGGCGTAGAGCGTCTTTTCGGTGGTGTGGGTAAAGTACATGACGCGGCCGTCCGGCGACCAGCCGAGGGCGTTGGGGATGGTCAGGCCGGCACGGGTCAGCTCGCCGGACGTGGCGCCGGAGAAGAGGTAGAGGCCGCCTGGGGGGGAGGGGGGGCAGTCGTCCCGTCAGCAGGCCGTTGAAGAGGGGGGGGTTGGCACGCGTCTCACCTTCGGGCTGGAAGTCGCCCAGGCCAAAGTCGGTCATGGTGCCGAGCCAGAAGCGGCCGTGCGGGTCGGCGGCGCCGTCGTTGCCGCGCACGCGCTCGTAGTCGATGGCGTCGGCCTCGGCGCTGCCGCTGGTGTTCTTGCAGTCGCTGAAGCGGCGGACGTACTCGTACGTGCCGGTCTTGCGGTCCAGCAGGGCCAGGCCGCGCTTGAGGCCGACGGCGATCTGCTCGCGCGGATCGACGCCCCGGATGTCGGCCGTGACGGAGATGGCCACGTCCAGCTGCAGAACCCGCAGCGAGGCCGGCCCGGCCGTCAGGTCGACGGTGAGCAGCTGGTGCCTGCGGATGTCGACAAAGCGCACGCTGTTGGTCTCGGCCTCGTAGAACGGACCCTCGCCCAGGAGACAGTGGGCGTCCACGTACGGCTCCCGGACCTCCCACACTTGCAGTTCGCCGGCCATGTTGGATCTGCTGCTCTGCTGCTCTGCTGCTCTGCTGCTCTGCTGCTGCTGATTGTCGATGCTCTGTGAAGCCGCGGCCGTTTATCCGGGTTGGGCCTGAGAATATGCCCGCACCCCGCCCCGCCTATATCGGAAAGGACCCGGGTTCCACCTCGTTTATCCTCTTCTCTCGGAACGCGGGCCTGGCTTCCTCTTGGCTCGCCAGCCATGGCCCTCCGTCTTCCGCTGCCATCGATGGGCCTCTGAGACTGTTGTCAGAGCCGCGCCTCTGATCAACCCCACCTCGTCTCGATGACCGCCTTTTGGCCTGACAGCTCAGCAGCATGGGGAGGGGAGCGGGGGGGGGGGCGTTCGTTAGCAGAGGCCCAAAATGGCGCGGGTTGGAAATTTCACGCAACGGCCAAATGTGGATTTAATATCTCGCGATTCTGGCCGGACTGTGACCCCCATCCCGTCTCTGCTGTCTCACACTGCTTCCTTCCCTCCCACGCCGTCCTCCCACGCTCTGTCCCAAAGAGGCAGTCGCCTGGACCTGCCCCGTGCTTTCCCTTCCCAGGCGGCCGCACCGTTTTGCGGCCTGCGGTTAGATACGATAAGATCCCTTTGGCAGTCTCTCGGCCTCCGTTTGGCGAGTGCGGCTTACAGGCTCATCAAACGGGCTTTGTCAATCCCGAAACCGAGAGGTGCTCGAGGTCGCAGGCCCAGCCCCGAGACAAGGGAAAGAAAGCAGGACCGGGTGCCACGGACAAAATGCATCCCCGTGCGGCGCAGACTCGTACGATACGAGCAACGAGCAGAGATACGAGCAAGATACAAGATGCAGAGGGCAGAAGAGGTGGTGGTGGAGAAACCTTGTAGCACGCGGCAGCCTCGCACGCTCCCCTCGCACGCAGCAAGCGAGGCCGGACACGACCAGGGTGTGTGCGCGCTGCCGCTGGCGAAACAGGAGGCACGGCAAGAGAACGAACAGCCTGGCAAAGAGTCGCGGCCTCGTCAGTTCAAGACAGGCGGACCGCGAGCTGTCGTGCCGGTCCGTAGGATCAGCCCCGGCGGCGAGAGCAGCACGGTGGCGCTGGGTCTGTCCGGCAGTGCCGCCAGAGCCTGCCGCAGCTTCTGTGTCTGGCTGCTGGCTGCTGGCTGCTGGCTGCTTGCCATTGGCCTCCCATTGGCCTCCCATTGGCCTCTGTCCTCTGGCTTGCCGTGCAACGTCCCCGGTCGTTGCTCTATGCATATCTGCTTTGCCACATATTGCGTGAAACGGGCCACCTCGGAAGCACATACATTCACGTAAACGCCAATATTAGCTTCAGCAGAGCAGGGGTTGTGGGCCCTCTCTTGTCCTGCCCGTCGTGCTCGCAATCTGCCTCCCATTCTTCGAGCGGAGCCACGGTGTTGTTCTCCGCGGGCCGCGACTTCTCTTCCCCTTCTCTGGGTCCTGTCTGCATGCCATACTGCGAGCATGATGCTGGTCCTGCTGATGGAGCGTCGCTGCGGGTCTGCCTCATCCCCGAGGCTTCCTCTGAGATTGTTTTAGGTGCCTTCTTATTTGCTGCCCCTGCCGGACTAGCATGGGTGGCAGCAGTGGCAGCAGTGGCAGCAGTGGCAGCAGCCGTGGCAGCCGTGACAGCCGTGGCAGCCGTGGCAGCACACCAACATACCGCAGCAGGACGGCCGCTCTCTCCCTCTCTCCCTCTCTCCCTCTCTCCCTCTCTCCCTCTCTCCCTCTCTCCCAGCTCCTCCTCTCTCGTCCCAACACCGGCTCGCTGCCCCTCCATCTTCCCACTCCCCGCGCCGCGGACTGCATGCAGCTGCTCCTCATTTCCTAGCTGCAGCATGCGGAATGCAAGCCATGGTACATAATCAGCGGGCGCTACGTTACTCTTGCCATGTATCTTATGTTCGGCCAGCCGCCACCAAACCGCCCTAACGGGCGTGGAGCTGAACAGATGCAATATCTCCCAGGCGCCCCACGACGGCGCCCCACGACGGCGAGCCTGCTCTGGTGGCATGCCCAGGCCTACGAGCAATTTCCCTCGCCCGCCGACACGGACGAGAAGCTCTACCCGAATCAAACCGTTCCGACGCTCTCCGGCGCTTGCTGCGAGGCGCGTACGGAGTACCTGCGCGATACAAGGCAGCAGGCGCGCTTCACGCCTCACGCTCCCGCTGACGAAGTCGTAATTGTACTTATCCACACAGAGCCCAGGTCGTACGGGTTATATTTAACAAAAGGAGGATCGCCGACACTACTCGCGTACAGGTACGGGTCCGCTCTGTGGTGGGAACAGGGGTGCTTTAGAGAAATGACAATCCCATTTCCTTCACGTCCCTTTTGGGCCTATTGCCAGGGAATGCATTAGGATATCAAGACTCGTATTCACGCGACTTCGCTTGTGCTGCTAGCTGCTACCAAGAAACAGGTACTATGCAAACAAGAAAAACAAGAAACGAAAACGCTTCCTGGCCGCCTGGTTGCTGGGAGGGGGCCCGAAAAGAGGCAGCCTGACTCGTAATCCTCGACCGGCCAGCCGCACGGCTGGCCCAGCTGTCTGTTCGTCGCACCAGACACAGGTAATAATCCACGGCGAGTATATTGGGTGGGCTAGCACAAACCGTCGGGCGCCACGTTACGGCACCATTGCCCTCCTCCCAAATGATATGTTGTGATTACGAATGCCCGTAGGCCGTGTAAGTCGTAGCTCAGGTCTATTTCCAGTTCTCTCTCTCTCTCTCTCTCTGTCCCTCTCATCTTCCCCGTTTAATGAGCGGGACCTTGAGAAATACCTTGATCCTACTGCAGCGATCACCATCTTTCCAGGTTGAATCTTAGCGGTGGGCAGTTGCATGCATGGCTCTACTACATAGTATGTACGAGAGACGACATGGAACGTGATCCTGGTGCTTATGTTGCCCGTAATATACCCAGCCCTCGTCGCGGTGTTGAATCTGCTACGTAGCGTTACTTCCAACCGAACGCTTCCATCTCTCTCTCGCAGATGGCGCGTGGGGCTGCTGCGAGATGAACAGCCGCCCCGAACAATACGGCCGATAACAACAGCTACGACGTGGTACCCTCCCGGCGCGATGCAAGACCTGTTCATACAGAGTTCTCGCAAAAAGGAAAAAAAGGGCGCGCGCGTCGGCCGTCCCTGTTCCCCTTTCCCCTTTCGGGTGGCCGGTCTGTTCAGCTGAAATGCTGACGGGAATGCAGTTTGTGCAAGGCTGTGTGGAGAGCCCTGCGTGTGTTCGCCATTCTGAATTAAACGTGCATATATCCACGGAGAAATCCAGCCAATATTCGTAAAAGCCGCATAAAATCTCCGGCTTGCGCAATTGCGGATATAGTGACCATGTCGTTGTCACCTCTGAAATCCTCCACTCCGTCCCCTGTGCTGCAAACATTAGTGTCACCTTTTAATGTGATGGGAAGGTGATCAGGTAATTGCAATTTGCAAAAGGTCGGCTGTTGCGCTGTCTCCCCTCCGTCCTAGGGAGGGACGAATCTGGGGGAAAAAAAAAGACTGCGATGGATAGATGGGCGATGTGATAGCATGAAACGGCTTCTCGCAAAACAGAAGAGCGAAATATGCCTGTATCTGTCCGGTCAGGGTTTCATTGTCTGAACGTCACGGGAAGAGACATTGGGTAGCAGCAATGACGTGTCTCTGTGAGCCGCCGGTAACCTATGCAATACGATGCATCTTTCCATATTCTGCGGAGCCCTATATTGCGTCGTCGACGCCTTTCTTGGGCAGGAGGACTAATAATAGCCGGGGCGAGGACGAGTGTTTGCAGCATGTGTTTTGGAAGAGAGACGGCCCAAAGAGATTGAATGGTACAATACGAGATTGGCGTCAATTTCAGAGCGTTTTATCGTACTATGCGACAAAGATCTTGGCCGCTGTAATTTACTGGAGGGGCGGTTATTAACGGTAAGTCTGGAGATGGCTTGTCGATCTGCCTCATCGGGGGTGATTCGCAAGATATCTTACATGGCAAGGGCCTCAGGCTTCGTTCGCGCTTCCTGCCCGAACGACACAATCAGGTCCCATGACGGCGGACTGTTCGGTCGGCTTCGTCTGCCGCGGCCATCTTGATTGATGCCTCATACGGCGCCGAATGATACCCAATCCCAACTTCCGCAAGCTGGTTTGCATGCAGGCGAGCGCCACACCTCCGAGAGAGCTGGTCACAGCTCTGGCCGCATGAGCCTGAAGGCATGTGGGGATCCGGCGAGGACGGGATACCTCTGGGTGCTCTCCACGACAGAGCGCGGCCAAGTACTTTGTACGCGCACTGGGAGGTCGGCACACCCATATGCAGAATGACGATTCTGGGAGTGGGCCGCTCTCCAACGACGCAGTACTCGCAATACTTAGTTGTACATATGCATGGCCCCATCCACCCTGGATGCGACGCCTTTTTTTTTTTCTTTTTTTTTTTTCTGCATGTACATGTGTATACGGGAGGGCTGACTCCCAAGCAGCCCAAACGAACAAGGACGAAGGGCGGATGGGGAGCCCATTTCGGGCGTCAATGCGCCCAGCACGCGCTGGTATCTTACGACTGGCAGGTTCCGTACATAGTAGACGCGCGCATCGACAGCACAGAGCTGGAGAGGGAGGGACGTCTGCGCGGGCAGGACGGGACAAGCCGCGATCGAGCGAGGGCGAGAGAGGACGAGAGAGGGCGGGAGAGCGGGAGAGCGGGAGAGGGAGGGAGAGGGAGGGAGAGAGCGGGAGAGGGAGAGGGAGAGGGGGAGAGGGAGAGGGGGGAGAGGGGAGAGAGAGAGAGGGAGAGAGAGGGAGAGAGAGGGAGAGAGAGGGAGAGAGAGGGGGAGAGAGGGAGAGAGAGGGAGAGAGAGGGAGAGAGAGAGATCGAGAGGTCTGGACGGGCCGTCGCCCATCATCAGCTGTTTGGCACTCGTCTGGCAAGATGCGCGCAGACGGGTATGGTGATGCTTAGCTGGCAGAGCAGACAGCAGGCCGGAGCGACGGGCTGCGCGCGCGGGCGCGCGTTGGGCATCGGCCAGCCAGCCGCTCGGCCCGCGTCTGGATTGGAGCAAGCGTTGAGGCCCAAACTACTGCGTGGTCCCCCCCCCCCCCCCCCCCAGCTGGCCAGGGCGAGGAGTGCTGTGCACATGTCATGTCCAGATGCAGCTAAGGCGCATTGAGCGCGTGCTTGCTAGCGCATGCAGGCCACACGCACAAACCAGGCACCGCTACGTGTCGCGGAGGCGGTGACGTCGGACGCATGCTTTCAACGGAAGCGGAAGGCGCCATGGGTGTCTGGCCCAATCTGGGTGTGTGTGTGCGAGTAACTCGTACATACCCTGTGCTGTACTGAGGGCTCGTATGTGTGCATCTTAGTTCCGCTTTCCGGCTTCTGCGCGAGCAATACGGCACCCATCCACTTTCAGACCGTGTAAGCCAACCGGATTTCTTGGCGAGGAGGGGGGGGGGGAGAGAGAGAGGGGGCACCAGCGTACGAGTTGCTCCGTGCTCCGTACATGCTCGTAGCAGCAGCATCTTACGAGCTGGCGACGATTAGCCCCAAAAGGATGCTCGCAAAAACAAGCAAGCAAAGCTAAGACACGGGGCAGACGTCAAGCTGTCTGTCAGCATGTCTACTCCGTACCATACATAGTAGTAGTACGGATATATACGAGCAGGTATGTACGAGTACCATGTACGAGCAGGAAGCGACTCATCACCTCTTCGTCCCTGCCCGTTCGTCATTGGGCCCCATCTCCTTCCTCATCTGACGTCTAGCTCGAGCTCGACGAGATCGTGATTTCCCAAGTCGGTACTTTGTGAGCTGCCACGCATCCACTAATTGCCCGCTTGGCCCTTTTTGCCCACTGTCGGGGCGTCTTATCTTTCCCTCTTCAGACCGTTCCTTCCCAGGCATTGCAAGATCCTCCGTCTGCAGACAAGGATAAGGGTGTGTTCCCCCCCCCCACATGCTGCGCTCCAAAAACTTTGCGGTGAAGGGCCGCCTCTGATCACCAACTAGCCTCACCTGCAAGATTTTTTGGTATACCGTATTTTGTTAATATGGAGTCCCCTTCGTAATGTAATAGCTCATTCCCCGTATGCTCGTCACGCTAGCCAGAGCTCAAGCTTCTGGTTTTTTTTGGTTTTTTTTTCCCTTTCCCCTCCCCTTCCCCTGTCGGTCTCGTCCCTCGTCCCCTCGTCCCTTGTCCCCTCGTCCCCTTCTTCCGTCCTGTACCATGTACGAGCGGCGTCCTCTCGCTGGCTCGCTTCCCAGCCTCTCTTTTGCTCTCCGGGCCTCTCTGCCCGTCTTATACCGCGGCCGCTCGTTCTCCCTGTCCAGACGCGGCGGGCGAGTCGGTGACAACGCCTGTGCGCAATCGCCTGACCGTTCCTCCACACGAACCACGCAATCCGACGACGGGCCACTCCTGGTCCCCTATCTTCCCACGCCCGCTAGAGGCAGTCTGGCCACAATATTTCGTTTCCTCCTCTTCCTGACCGACAGGGACGCGCCTGTGTGAGCCCCAGCGCGCCTTTCAACGGCAACCCCCCCCCCCCCCCCCCCCCCCCCCCCCCCCCCTCCCCATCTCCTGGTCCTCCCACCGCCGCCCCCTAACAGAACACGACGGGGGGGACCACTACGGCCAACCCCAGTTCAGCGCCGTCCCGTTCT
>JANSMH010000120.1:0-73343 GCA_029299595.1 Grosmannia serpens
CTTTTTTGGCCCCGCCCCCCCCCCCCCCCCCCCCCCCCCCTCCTTTTTCTTTCTCCCCCCCCCCCCCCCCCCCCCCTCCTCCCCCCTCCTCCACCCAGCCATGGTTCTGAAAAACGGCGACCTCTCCACCCACACAGACGACGACTCGTCGACCCTCTCCGTCAACTCGACCGCCTCGACCGCCTCGACCAATACGAACAGAATGTCAGGCACGGTACAGACACAGCCCCGGCAAGCACGCACTGCCGGCAACGGCCACGCGACGCCTGGCACGATTCACATACCCAGACAGCGGCTGCAGGACCCGGCCTCGTCGCCGTCGTCGCTGTTCGCGTCAACGTCCTACGACAGACGGCCCCAGCGCTCGCTCCTAGACCCTTCCTCGCCGCCTGCGCCGCTCAGCTTTAGCACCTACTCCTTGGCTATGCTGCGACACACGCAGACACAGCTGGACGCCACGTCCGAGTCGCCGCCACCGCCGTCGCACGTTCGCGTGTCCGGACCCGTCAGCTACGGTCGTCGCCGCGGCCAGCCAGACTACCAGCAGCTGCAGCTGCAGCTGCAGCAACAGCGGCTGCAGCACCGACAATACCTGCGCCAGCACCGCGGCCACAGTCCGCGTGCCTCGCCGCAGGACGGGACGACCACAACCCTCCCCAACGACGTTTCTCGGCCGGCATCAGATACAGCATAGGAGGCCAGGCAGCGGCCTTGTTTCTGGAAGCCTAAATTGGCGTGTGATGATTGCCTCCCTTTGCCGCCGGATTTCTAGCCTTCCTAAAACATGTTCTTGGCTTTATGCTTTATGTTTGTACAGGCGCGGTATACTTGCGAGTACCGCTTTAATGACCTTTGGTCGCGCCCTTTGTAATAGTTAAATTTTACTGTTAAACATAGTATAAGACTGTATCTACTGCTGAAGAAAAAGTATCCCTTTTGTATCATACAACCTCGTCGTATCAAACTGGAAAAGGATGCATTTAGTAGTAAACTGCCGTCTTCTAATAGCGAGCGCCCTAATTGGTGCAAGAGCGGAAACTGTCGGATGGACTACATGTGGGGACCTGTGCAGTGTGATGGAGAAATACATGTACTGTGGCGCAGGCCATAATGGCCCACCCATTTAATAGGGGATTGGATGCGAGTCGGCATCCTTCGGAAGTGGACACTTCACCCAATAATCTGACAGAAACGTGGGAATAGCCCTGTAAAACTACGCCACAAATCTACTCTACATCACGCTTATTCTACCCCTGTCCTCGCAGTAAACTTCCTACACGCCTACTCAAGCTCTAACAAGTAGATTTGAAGGGACGCTGACATAGCAGGAATACCTTGGCCCTTATCAAGGCCCTTTGTTAAAGCATCTGCCTGGTCCAGCGCCCAGGACCACTCCTAGGCGCACCCGAAGCGGACAAGGGCGTCAAGAAGAATCCCTTTGTTATGTACGACCAGCCACAACTAGACAACACCAAAGAATCTGCGCGGACTTGACTAGATCGCTATCATTTGGCCTACGTTTGCCGCTATAGATTACCTGCTGCTTCGCTACTTTGTGTACACGCAGCTCTAGCCTACACCTTGGACAACTCATCCACCCGACTTTGCTCCAGTTCGTGCCCCCGTACGCTATCTGGCTTCTCGTTTCCCTTTGCTTCCCCCGGCAGTGTTTGATCTAGACTATTGGCTGCAATTGGAGGTGGTATCTGCGACGGACAGGATATCCCAATCTCCTAGATATGTTACCGTGAATGAAAAGGGAGAAAATAAAGCAAAACAATTCTGCTTGGCAAAGTTGCAATGACACATCTTGTTGGTTATATAGCCTTTGTACAGGAGTTTGTGGCTGCATTCGAAGAAAAATAAGGATTTATGAGCGAACAGAGCGGCAAGACACGTACAACCGCTGCGCGTCCTACCTTGGACTCGTTCTTGGTCTATGATTAGCTGGCCTCCGGTTTGTCCCTCATCTTATCCGCCCATCTAGCTGTACCACACGGCATTTGCCGGCCCCGAGGAAAGATCGAGGTGGGCCACGGCTGCTGCTGTCGTCGCGTTCCCGCTCGCGGAAATCTCCCACACCTCGATAAAGTTGCTGCCGCTGTCCGTGATGGCAAAGTACTGCTCGCTGAAGGAGGCGGCCGAGACGGCGTTGGCCGAGCCGCCGCTGCCGGTGGTCGGCAGGAGGAAGAGCTGCTTGACGATGGCGCCCGTCTTGGGATCCAGGCTGAAGGCCGAGACGTAGCCGGTGGCGTTGGTCTCGCGCGAGCGGGTGGCCGCCAGCAGATACGCCGGCGAGGAGCCGTTTGTGGGCTTGGACAGGACGACCTCGTCGGCCCAGTACGACGAGCTGTTGGCAAAGCCTGGACGGACGCTGTTAGCCGAGACGTACAGACAGACAACGCGAGCAGCGAGGGGCGTTCCTACCGGACGGAAGCAGGCTGAAGGTCTGGTTCTGAAAGGTGAGCGCGCCGGTGGCGACGTCGCGCTGGTACGCAGCCACCTCGTTGGCCTCCTCGTACACCACGTAGGCCCAGGCGCTGGCCGGGTGCACGGCGACATGGCGCGGGTTCGCGTCCTCGGCCGCTGTCAGGTGCTGCACCGTGCTGACGGTGCCGGCCGCGACGTCGTACGCGTGCACCCACACGCCGTTGCCCATGTCGTCGGCCGAGTAGAGGAAGGCGTTGGTGGCGTTGGTGGTGTTGCTGCTGGGCACCAGAGCCGTGCCGTGCACGCCCGTGGAGTTGTCGTAGTCGGCGGTGGCAAAGGTCGTGTTCAGCATGCCGCTCGAGTCCACGGAGAGGGCGATGGAGGCGCAGCCGGAGCTGTAGGGCGTGGCGAAGACGGCGTAGGGCGACTGGGCCGACGCCGAGATGAAGTTGGCATTGCTGCAGTCCGACGACAGGCTGACGTTCGTGTCGTACGTCAGCTGGTTGTCCGAGCCGATGGAGTGGCTCTGGATGTAGCCCGTGGTGGCAACGTAGAGGTTTTGCCGGCGAGACTGTTGGTCAGAAGCTGCGAAGAAGAGGAGGGAGAATTCGGGCACCACCCACATCAAGCGTGATCCATTTTGACCCCGAGGCTTCGTTCGCCGAGAAGTTGCTGACCAGCGTCAACGACTGTGCGGCATCGTCAAACTCGATGCCGGCAATCGTCGATCCGGAGAAGAAGCCAGAGTACAGGTAGTGTACGTCAGCCAGGGCTGGGACGGCCAGGAAGAGGACGGATGCGAGCATTGTGGACGTTATAAATAGATCCGAAACGATAATCTGATCTTCCCATCTGCGTGCTATTCCTCCCGTGGAATGCCCGTCCTTTATACTCGTACATACGACACGAGGAAACGACGCGCAGCGTGAAACAGAGATCTGTGCTTGCAGAGATGGAGATCGACACGTGTTTACGTACGCACGAAGCCCGCAGCAAAAGCTTGGCCCAGAGTCCCGGCACTCGTGCCGATCCCCAGACTCCGTAAACGCGTAAGCCGTTTCAAGCACTGTTTGCCACGAGTACAATTTGACGATCGGACCCATTTGGCCACAGCCTATACTCGAAACAGGAAACGTCATTGGCCGGCTTGGCTGCCCCTGTCTTTTGACAGTTGCATGGGGACGTAAGCTACGGGGTATTTTTCCGCGCTTGCGCCATCAGGGAGATCGACCGCAATCGACTGCGCCGGTTTACGTTGCAGATTGGTCAGGTGGCAATTTCGGCATATCGTACAGCTTGGAAAGATGTCGGTCTAGCGATTTCAGGGGCCGTAGACGTAATACTGCCGATGAGTGGCTTCGATGGATTGCTTTCTCCTTTCTTGTGAGTTGAAATGAGAATGAGGTCGGTAGAAGAATGCAAGGACGAGGCCGTCACTTTGTGATTTGGTCCTGTCCGGAACCAGAAAACAGCATCTTCAGTCTGCAATCCCGCTCGGGAAGAACAGGAGGTCATAGCGTTGTACTACATCATCTGCTGTCATCCACGTAGCCTTTTCACTTGTACTGTCACGTGCCTCATATATTTATCCCGTTTGCTTGGGACAACTGCTCTGCTGGCAACCAGAAGCTGTTCGCCTCAGTTGATAGAAACCCATCCAACACTCTCTCCCCTTCAACGTGGGAGACCGTACTCCCCTCCTCGGGGCCCACGTCCACTCTTGCCAGCATGCCAACGGCTTGACCACATCAGCAGCTCCGGGACGGAAATACAGAGTGCCGCCTTCGCCTGCCGAGACATCAGGCCAGCCTGCATCGGTTTTAAAGAGGACATCGCCTGAAGTTGTCACGGGAAGGATCAAGTAGGCACCAGGACAGGTTCAATTATAGATTTGGGCGCTTGGCATCGTCGTAACCGTAACACCTTTACTTGCAAACAATTTGCCTTGCATGGAGCAGGCGGCATCCGTTGTTCTTATTTTCGAGCTAAAACCGACTTCTGCTCACTCTTCCGTGAAACTGGCAACCTCACTGGCTCTCAACGAACGCCAAGGCTGTCTTCTTGTGGGGTATCTAATCTCAACCTGCCAAGGTGGAATTTGCCCGCAGCTCCCCTCGTGAGGCTGAATGCCGACTTCCAAGACAGATTGGAAATTGTGTCTTTTCCAACCACACATTTACAATCACATCAAAGACTCACCAGACTCTACACCATGTCCTACTACCATCCTCGTCAACCCCCCCAGACACCTCCTGGACAGACAGGCTATGCGCCAACCTATGTGCACCAACAGCATGCCTCAGCTCCCGGGCCGGGGTACTTCCCTCCCCCTCCTCCAGGTCCCCCGCCTGCAACCGAGACTGCCAACGGCAACGGCCCGCCGCCTACGTCCAGCCTCCACCAACAAAAATGCCAGCACCGCCGCAATCACAGCCCGTCCCCAGACAAGAGCAGCACTCGACGCAGCCAGCGCTGCCGCAACAGCCCGCATTCCAGGCCGCGCCCAGTCCTCCGGCATCTCTTCCGGGGACTGTTTCTCAGGTAGATACACTGCTCAATGCAATGACCATATCGCTTCCACAGCCATCGCCATCAGAGCATGGCACTCCCCCTACTCTCTCATCCGGCTCCCCCCATCCACGGTGGCCGCCTGCATTGCCAGCCCGTCCAAGTTCACCACCACCTGGTACGTCCACCCGCAGGCGCCCAACGGCATCGTCTGCTCCAAGTGCTTCGTCGAGCACCTCTGGCCGACGCCGTTCCGCGACCAGTTCCAGTGCCGGTCCTGGTCGGACGGACACCCTCGGCGCTGCCGCTTCAACTGTCCCCGCATCACCGACCTTCTTCTTCCGGCCGCGCTGGGGACAGGCTCGCTGCAGCCGATCGTCGACTTTCTGAACAGCCGCTTCTCCATCCTTGACTGTGCCGGCATCGACGGCACCCAGGGCGGCCAGGGGGGTCCGATGGTTCCGCCCCGTGCACAACGCCGTCGAGGGCATGGTCGTCTGTGAGGCCTGCCACGAGGACGTCGTCGCGGGCAGCACGCTGGCGCCGTACTTTGAGGCGGCGCCCCCCCAGCCGGACAAGGCGGCCTGGGTGTGCGGCCTGGCCATGCCGTATGTGCGCAAGGAGTTCAAGACGCGCCGGCAGACGGGCGACTGGGTCCACGTTTGTGCGCGAGGCCAAGGCGCGCATGGGCTTCCCGGCGTGTCCCAAGTCGCGGTCCGTGAGGCGCAGCTCGCGCAGGTGGTTTGTGCCGAAGCAGGGGCCCAGGGACGCGCTGGTCTGCGTGGCCTGCTACTGCGACCGCATCCTGAACTCGGGCGACGAGGACAGGTGGCAGCCGGCGGACGACATCTCGGGCCCGTCGATGCCGGCCTGTCTCCTGGGGCAGTTCGGCGTGATCGTGGCCATGAGCTGCGCCGAGGAGGACAAGGACTGGTCCCTCTTTTGGACGGCCTTGCACGCGCTGTCCGTCGAGGAGCCGCTCTGCAGCCCCAGCGGCACCCGGACGGCGCACTGGTTCACCTTCCCCAGCCAGCCGGCCGGCTTCCAGGTGTGCGGCGCCTGCCACGCCGCCATCTTGACCCCCATGGGTGTGTCCGGCCACTTTGTGCCCATGGCGACCCCCCCGGGCGACGACGTGGCGACGCTCTGCTCCCTGAATGCCGGGGCCCTCCGCTTTGCCGCCCACGCCGAGAGGCTGCGGCGAGCCGCTGCCGCGGGCGCAGATCTGCGACATGTACAGCCCGCGCATGTGGGCCCTGTACGCCGAGGCGTGCGCGCGCAGCCCGGCCGACGCGACCGACCTGCGCGCGTACGCCGCAGAGCGGCGCGCCGTCTACTGGCAGACGATGCCGACGTGCCGGCGCATGCTGGCGCAGCAGAGGTTCGTCGCCGGCCAGGCCAACATGAAGCAGATGCAGAGCGTCCTGTACTCGGGCATGGGCCAGATAGAGGCCATCGCGAACAGCCACCACCAGCGCTACGAGCACGGCCAGGCCGGCGTGGGCTACGGCTTCGCCACCGAGCACGAGCTGGACGGCGCGCGCTACGGCAAGGAGGGCAATGCGCTGGCGACGCAGGCGTCCAGCGGCAGCCGGATTCTGCTGGTGGGCCAGCTGGAGAAGCAGTGGCGGGCCGTCGAGTAGGTGTAGCCGCTGTTGTTTCCAGAATGATCTATTGGGTTCCTCCATACGTCTTGTTCAAAGGGAGACAGAATGGCCGTGTTGAAGGTGATAGGAGCTGTAGCCGACATCATTGCTTTTATCTTTATCCCCTTGGCAGTTGGGCTTATTTACAGAACAGCACAGGCCTCTTTTCTCCACTTTGTGTGGTAAATTGGTGTGAATGAAGTCTTGTAGGATTATCCTTGCCCCTAACCACCAAGTAATAATAGTGTATATAGGGTGTCTTGGAGAACCGGAGCAGCTGCTTAAGGAGCATGGCTAAGAGCTGAGGACGTTGGCAGAATGACACAGGCTGATTCTGACTCTTATCGCGGTAGCGTCGCACTGGTTGTTCGTCCGGGCCTTAAAGATAGTCGTAGCGGTCGTCCAGGTCGCCGTAGCTGCTCGAGGTCGACCTTGTTCGCCGTCGGCGGTCTCGGTGCCACGTCTCACGCCGCATGCTGGCCGGCATAGGGACAAGTCGCAACGGGCGATCCCGGCTGTCCCTCTGCGGATCCTTCTGCCTCCTCAGCTTGTTCAGCACTGATTTGAAGCCGGTATACCCTTCGTGTAAAGCCTTGGCTGCATTCTCCTGTGCTTGACTCCTCGATCTTCCAGACTTTTCGTCTTCGAATTCCGACAAGGGGCTATCCCTGGACGAGGAGCTGTAGTAGCCGTCTGGCTCATATTCTGGCCGGTACACAGCCGGCTCCGCATCGGAGATGCGGACTGAAGGCCGTCGCTCTCGTCTCCTCACTATCGATCGCGGCGACGGCGGCTCTGCCGGCGACCTGAATAGGGGGGGTTCTCGGTGCCTTTGTAGGGGCGGCATTGCCGGTCCACCTTGCAGAAACCTTGGTGGCATCTCGGGAAAACCCCGTGCCCCGGGCGATGCCGCCGTGGCTGCTGTTTCTGCTGCCATTGCCGGCCGCGGGAGCCTTGCCATTGCCTCTTCTGGCGCTCTTCCTCTCGTCGTCCCATTCGTCGCCTCTGCCGTCGTCTCCACCTCCGCCGCCAGGGTTGCGTCTTCCGATGCGGCTTCCTCTGCCGTCTCTGGCGACGGCTTTGGTCGCTGCTTACGTAACCAGAGAATGGTGGGTTGCCGGTCGTCGATGTTAAACAGCGGCATTTCCGAGTGCCAGGCCGCCGCCGACTCTGGTCGGCCAAAGACAAATCCCAACTGTCCCGGCGATTCGACCGTCACATATTTGACACGAGACGGCAGTTGCATCGACACAGAACGCTCTCCATTTCGGTACGCGAGACGGTCTTTCGGCGTGAGATACAACACGCATCTCAGCGCCTCTTCTAGGCTTCCAAATGTGACGTGCATCCACTGGTTCGAGTCGATCATGGCATCGACTGCGCAGAGGCGATTGTCGCCTGGTGGAGGCGGTGAGAACTCCCGCGTGAACTCCATGTTTGCACCGAGTGTCTCTTGGGCTTTTGCGGACGGAGTATCGGATTCAGTGAAAATCAATCAGACACATCTCTTGCGTCTGGAGTCGCCAAATGTCCGCCCCGCTGCAAAAGGCCATTGTCGTATGCTATTGTATGCGGAGCAGGCACACAAATTTTCCCGCCGCATGACAGAAGGCGAGGCACTCTCCTGGGCTCCCCAATGGTAAGCTGCCAAGTTATCAATACTCCTCTCGGGCGCAGCCGGAGGGGTAGCGCTATGACATTCTGGAGGAGATGCAGCCGTTTCCCTTCTTGTGATTCGTACTTGACTGCAGAAGCGCAGAAGCGAGTGGAGTGCGAGGAGCGGCTGAAAAAAAGAAGGAAAAGGGAGGGGGTAGGGGGGGGTAGGCAATGCCCTATCGTAACAAGCATCGCGTTATTCCCCGCGAAGACTGTCAAACACCAGAGAAAAGGGCAAGATGCAGCACTGAGAGCAGAGACTAGAACAATGTCTTATGAACTACGAGGCTACCCACCACGAGGATCAGGTGGCCGGCGGCGGGAGACTGACGAGGAGATGGCCGAGGGCGTCCAGGATTTTTTAGCGTACAACCTGCTGCAACCGATGCACAATGGGCAAAAAAACATGAAAGACAACTCTGCTTATACTTCGTTTCCGCGGAGAGGCGCAACGGACGCGGCAGACCCAGCCGAGATACCGGAGCGACCTGAGTCGAGAGCCCCAACAGAGCCGCCAGTGCCAAGCATCCATGCAACCGCGCAGAAGCTCACGAAAGCGGAAGTCAGGGGCCTCATTACACGCATCAAGCACTGGAAATCCGACAAGGAGGACAGCACGGCTGACGTGAGCTACCAGATCAGCCTGGCCGAGGTGCAAAGGCTGTATCTGCGCCGGCTGCAGTGCCGACTGGCCGACCACGTGGCCAAGATGGTCAAGGGCACGACGCCCGCGGACGACGACGAGTGGGCCAACGACCTGCATCAATACGGTACGTCAACCCACTCCTTCCGGCTCTCTTCCCCCGCCTGCGCTCTCCGCTCAACCCGCCGCCACAGTCCAGGCCCTGCAAGACCACGACTACATGAACACCTGCGCTGTGCAGCGGCCACGCGATCCCTTTCTCATCACCGGCGAGCGCCTGCTGGACCGGCAGGTCTTGGCGGACACGGTGGAGCGCCACCTTAGCCCGCGGGAGTGCCGGCGTCTGGTTCCAAAGACGGCGAGTCTCCGGCTGCACTGGGAGAAGGATCGGATGCCCATCGCCGAGCCCCGTTCGCGCAGCCGCCTTGTCGCCTTTCTGCGGCGCCTCGCCGTCGCCGCCGTCGCTGCCGCTTTCCTCATCGCGCCCATGTGGCTGATGATGCTGGACCGGGACCTGTACCCGTCGCTCATCACCACCACCGTCTTTATTGTCGTTTTCGGGCTGCTGATGGTGATCGTGCTGCAAGATCCCAACAACGTCGTCTCTAGTACGGCCGCGTATGCCGCCGTCCTCGTCGTCTTCGTCGGCTTAACCGTGACATAAGCAGACGGAAGCCAGGGACGAGAGAGCAAGGCGGACCCGAGAGGCGATGCTTGATTCGGTTAATTGGTCTGTTCACGCCGATTGTAATGGAGGCACTTGTAGGTCAGGCAGGATTAGGAAACAAGGAGGCATGTTTACAAGCACGGCTAATCTTATATACAACAACTATATTATAATATACTCCTATGTACCTACCTGTCGTGTAACGCCTAATGCACCATCAGAGCACCTACCACTCGTCTTTCGCAGAAAGTTACTTAAGTTCTCTATCCCCGCTACATGCAACGTCAATACCTACAAACCACCGCAGCCATAGTCCGTATACCTCACCGCAAGACGGGATGACCACAGCCCTCCGCAATGACGTTTCCAGGTTGGCATTAGATACTATCAGGAGGCTAGGAAGTGGCCTTTCTACAATACAAAATTGGCATATTTTCAATTCTTCTTAATAAATGCTCTTTGCTACATAATCATTGTCTTGTGCTTTACTTGTATAAGAAACTATGTAATGAAACTTGGATGAAAAATTGGTAAGCAACGGCGTCGTTGGTTTAGTGGTAAAATCCATAGGGTACTGTTTCCAGCGGCATGCTTCTAACATCTGTTTCACCACAAAACGAAGCCTTTAGTCCAATGTTGTCTAACATAAACTGTTAGGCCAGTGGGGGGAAAATAAAGCATCAAGGGTGTGCGTGTTTGTACATTCCTTGCTCTATTGCTTTGCTCTTTTGTTTTTTTATCTTGCTCTTTCCCCGCCTCTCGCCCCCTTTCTGCGGGGCGTTGATAATGCTACCTTACTGTAGAAGACGAATAAGAAGACAAATCCGAGCCTCACCAATAGGAAAATGAACCCTTAATCCTCATCTGCAGGGATATGCCGCTCTAGCCAATACGGCACGCAGCCGGCCCTCCATTCCTGCCTTGAAAGAGGGTGTATATTGTGAGGCTGTGCCGGGCAAAAGAATCCAGGAAACTTCGAGTGTAACCGTCAGCTTGGTCAATTTGTAGCTTTCCTCTCTCTCCTCTGCCTTATATATACGTACCTGTATACGCGTCAACACTGGAATGGTCGACACCGTGTGGAGCGGCGCTACGGTTAATCCATGCGCCGCCATTGGTCAGAAGCGCGTTTGTTAGTGCCTTTATCTATGGCCAGAAACGTCCAAGTGTAGTTATTTCTCCCCATGACTTTTTCATGACTTCATATTACTTTTGAATAATCATCACCCCTTTTTGGCCTAGGCACCTTACTAGACCCTGCACCGCCTCCATACGGTGCCAGTACCGCCATAGGCAGTGTACTATCTCACAATACGCCCGTAGTTGCTTAGAGTGAAATTCTTACCGTGGAAAACCTGTAAGAACGCAGGAGGCTTTGCATTGCTCTGCGCAGCAGGTAGAGGAGGGTGGAGCAGCTTCGGGGGCAGAAAACGCCCGAGTCAGCACATAGAAATGGCGAAACAGGGATCAATTACCAGGAAATATGAACATCATACGTGTACGATCGAGGACACTATTTGTTTACTACGAATTTTTGGTTAAAATCCAGCGCGTTGTTGTTTTTGAGTCGCGTAGGAGAAAGGAGGGGACGCCATCCGGTAAAATTGAAAACCACACTTAACTATCATTGAACAGTGACGCTTTACGTGATGAATCCATATGATAACCTTCTTTTCCTATTTCTTTACTCTTCGAGTCAACTATTCCAGTTACATTCAGCTTCTTTCTGTTTCAAACTGAATGCAGTGTGGCCTTGACCTCGCCCAACCCAGTAAGCTGAAACGAAACAAAGTGCTACTAGTACGTGTATATCCCGCGCGTATGAAGCAGCAGGCCTAGCTCCAACGGGTACGGCGTCAGAACTTTGTCCAGTATTTTCTGTTCCATCCACGGATGCTCATAATCGGCAAATAAGTGACTCTTGACATACTCCCAGTACAGCGGATAAAAACCGGCCATCTCCCAGTCCACAATACCAACAAAGCTACCGGCTCGCACCAGGATATTTCGCGGGACCAAGTCTCCGTGTGTGAGCACGATCTGATCGTGCTTAGGCATAGCCTCGACGAAGCTGATGACCTTCTGAGTCCAGTTCGGGACTTCACTGAACGCGAGCAGCGGCTTGGCGATGCCTGTGCGACATTCTGTCTCATTGCCGTACGGTCCATAGTCAACTGCACGATTGGAAAAAACCTGGTCGTTGCAAACCGAACCATCTACAGATCCAATAAATTCACTGGTAATCTGGCGTAGCTCGTCGAGATAACCGCGCAACTGGGCGATGATATTCTGCCTCTGCTCCTCGTTGCACGATGACCACGCTTCGTCAAGTGGCTCTACGTCGATGTATTCCATGAAATAAGTCCAATGTCTTTGCCAGGTTGAGCAATAAGCTTGACAACTCGTGGCACGGGAATCGATGTCCTTTCCCGCACTCGAGTCTTACACAGACTATTGAATTGTGCCAGTTATTTTTAGGACAGTACTCGTCAAATGCATAGTAGTACCTGTTACCGGTAGAAGAACGGGATTTACCTTCAAGGTAATGCTACAAAATTTGGTTGAATTTGTCGAGATCTTAATACTGTATTCACCACTACTTTCCCTCTGCCTTTGCCTGAACAAACTGGACCAAGTCTCGGAGCAGCTCCTTAGAATACCAGTGTGCAAGTTCTTTGTACTCTTTCCAGCAGACTTCTGCACCGAGGCTGCTGAGACAGCTAGAAGCTTGGCGGCCTAAAACGATGCTAACCCTGTCGTCTTCCGTTCTGTGGCCAAGGAAAATCGGAATGCTCTCAAAGGTAGGCTGCCCTTCTGTTGAGACAACTTTAAGGTCCATTTGTAGGGCTAGCTCCTCACGCAGCCATGCAATGGCCTGGGTAGTTGGGTTCAGCTCAGCCCTCGAGCCCTCTTCTCGCTCGAACGGGTCGAACTCATCTTCCTGGTTCTGTGATTCACTCTCCTCATTCGACAGATGCTCATCCAGCCGGACTGCGAACGGAAGCCAGCCACACATCCCAACCATGGCGCCGAGGCTGTCTCCCTCCCACAAAAGAAGGGCCACGAGAGCAGCCGCACAGCCCTGACTCAGACCGCCGACAATGACATTCGCGGCTCCGCCGGGAACATGAGCGATCTCGCTGCGCCAGAGGTCATGGAGGCATGCTATCGTCTCACAGAGTCCCGGCAGCTGCAAGTCTTCACGGTCCGTTGCGGGTGGGTCCAGCTTCCAATTGTTGAACCACTGGTGTGTCAAGGCGCGGCCGTAGACGGTAGCGCGGCGAAGAGGCGCGGTGGGAAAGACAAAGCGTGCATGTGGGAAGGTCAGGGCGAGTGATGTGATCGTGGTTGTGTTTGTGGTTGTGGTTGTGGCCTCTGTGATATCAGGTGTTGGATTGGTCAAGGGGATTGGGGAATCCAGGAGCGCCGGGCCAAACTTCTCCCCAGAAGAGCCACGTCCGTGAAGAAGAATAAAGGTTTGCTTATGGGGGAGAGTATGAGGTGGAATGACAAGAGGCTTTGGGTAATCCATGGCTGCGGAAGTGAAAGCAGTGACTTTCACGGTCTCGACGAAGGTGGTAGATAGCTCTTGGCGAAATTGTGCTTCTTGAAGTATGAGAGTCACATTTGTAATGAAGTAAGGATTAATGTGTAGGTAAAAAAATCCCTTTTACAGACGTGTAAGTTCACTTTGCTCGTGCCACGCCCTACTTTACATAAGGTTCCATACTGTCCGGTGTAAACGTGACCTAATTAGTTGTATTACGCATAGATTGCCGTCACCAACCCCCAGCAAATATTCTACCCTCCTCACTTTGCTAAGGTCAGGAATTACTCAGGCCGTGATCAAGAAAACCACCTAAATTGGTTTAGTTAGTAAGCAGTACTTTGTGAATTACTCGACGTTGTGAAAATGGTTTTTTTGATGTAAAGAGAGCTGCCCGGGTCCTAGAACTTGGCCCCTTTTGGCTAACGTGGCGCCGAGTAATTATTATAGGTTATTCCTTATTATCAGTATTATTATTGATTTCAACGTTATAGGTGTCTAAAAGCTCTTTATTGTGGATATATCTCCTCTTACACGGGCATATAACGGGTACCATCTGCAAACTATTATAAGATATATTTTTGTTCTTATACTAGTCGGCTTAACTCTCCCCCAACCCCTCTTCTCAAACAGTCTTAGTCTTGCTTGTAATGATCGTCCTCCATATGACGTTATTGGTTTCCAGCCCTATCTAGCCATGCTGGCTTGACAGCCGGGAGTAGTTGGACCAGGTCCGACTTGTACTGCGCAACAGAAACAGCATCTTGTCCCGGGGCGGTCGCAAAGTACAGATAATCCCTCATCACATTTCCACTAAGCCTCACGTCCCGCGGGGTGTCCGGGACACCGGCAATCTGGGTGAAAAAGGGCGTCATTTCCTCTTTCTCATCTGTCAAAAGGGTCACCTCAATGTTGATGGCCAATTGGGCAACAGTACCAGCGGCTGTCCTGACTTTCACACGAATTCCATTATCATTCAGATATTCATCTGGGTTGACGCCCAAGAGAGCCAGATCTTCATGGAAAATGCCTTGGGCGTCCGAACCGGTGTCGTTTCCCACGTCAAGGTCCAGCGTCCGTCCACTGGCATTTAGATTCAAAGGCAATCTGACACGGGCCTTGATGCAGTGCATTTTGCCAGCTTTCTCACAGTACATCACGGCTTTTCCCTACTTCCGGAGTGTAAACGGTTCAAAAGTACCATCGCGCGTCCCTTGCGGTGGGGTAGAGGTTGGAGGACCCTTGTTCATGCGAATGTTAGTACATCTTAAAAGAAACACAGACAGGACAGGGTGACAAACAAGCTCTTCCCACACTCCTGCACCCCACTCGTCCAGAGGAGGCTGGCGGTCGACAATGACGCCGCCACGAAGCCACCACGAGCCGTCGGGCGGTGGACCGGTGCCGCCGCCCTCGTAGTGGTTGATCAGCCAACGGATATTGGGCCGCTGGGCGAGCATGGCCTCATCATCCCACGCCAGCAGTCGGCGGAGATTCTCCAGTTTGTAGGCCACACGGCCGTTGTCGTCGCTGATGGTCGGCCTCGTGGAAAACACGTACGGGTTTCCCTGCAGAGCGTGTGTTAGGACAGACGGGGAAAGAAAAAAAAAAAACATATAGCGGACATAGGATCAGACAAACCCTGTGGATGTAGTCGCCCACGGTTTCTTGGTGGAAGCCAATACCATTCTTATCCAAGTCGCCGACCTTGAGAATTCCGCCGCCCCGGAGGTACCATTGCTGGTTGGCTAGTGGGCCAGAACCGCCGTGCTCGTAGTGCCTGACCACATAGCGATAGTTGGGACGCCTCAGGAATCCACCCAGGCTCGGCAGGGTGAACAGTCGGCGGTAGAATTGGAGACTGTCAATCGTTGACTCTTCGAGCGTATCGACTTTTTTTGGAGCACTCTGCGGGAGCATTTCCCAGGCACAGCAAGGATGTGTTACCCACGCCTCCTCTGCCTCTTGCTGCGAAAAGGGCCGCAGATAGGCAGCCGCCAGTGTGTCTGCAAAATAATCAGGGACGGGACCGATGCGGTTGCCGTCGATGAAGCCGCGACCAAACTTGACGTTGCTGTTGATGCGTGTGGCCATTACCTCCTTGTTTATTTCGAATTTAGCAGTCTTCTGCTTGATCTCATCCAGGAACATGGCCACATCAGCTTCGGGGGGTTTGCTGGCAATGTATGCTTCGATGGCAAGACGAAGATCCGTCTCCCTCGAGAGGATTGGGCTGTCCATGAGGTTAGTGGGGTGTAGGGATGCAACAGTGTGGAATAAAAAGTGTCAAAGAAAAGTTGAAAAGAAAAAAAAAAGGTGCAAGTGGGAAGTGCAAGAGGAAAATAAAGGAGAAAAGTGGTGTGCCGGCAAGGAGTAAGGCCAAACTTGGCAGGCGCGTTTGCTGTTGGAGAGGAAGGCACAACTTGCACTGGACCGGAATTACCTGTACCTGATTGCATGTTTTTCTGATATCCTTAAAAACATAGGTTGCCAGGCCATAGTTCTCGAATCCGGGCTTACGTGCTCCAGCCAGTAATCCTTCCTCCTCCTTCATCAGCACGCATCTCGTGATAGCCTCCCTGTAGAAGCTGCCCACGGCACACACGAACCGCCACAGACGCCGCGGAATATACAAGACGACGCACACGCGGACCAACGCAAGAAACTCCACGATGCTGCAACGATACTAAACACCGGTAAAAATAGAGAGAACGCCAAAACGGAAACCGATCGGCTTATATCTACTCCTATTCCTACCATTTCTACACGGTTCCCAGATTTCCCCATACACAATTACTTACTCCTAACAAACGAGGCAACTTGTACTTGGTAGTTTTTTTGTATTTCCATCTATATGCCAAGTTTTATCTTGGTAGGCTTACAAACTTACGCACCCTTTGCTTAAGCACTACACTTGCCTGTTCCCTTGGTCACCTTGCTCATCCTCTGGCCGACCCTGGTACCCAGCTTGGCCAGGTCTTCCGCCGACATGCCGCGCCTCAGCTCGGCAGCCCTGGCCACGATGGCCACGTCGGCCAAGGCCAGCGGCGCCATGATCAGATCGACAATGGCGGGCGGCGCGTTGGCCGGGCCATCGACGACGGTGTAGACGTCCATGGCGGCGGTGCCGGCGGCGCCGAGCACGTCTATAATGGCCACAATATCGGCCACCTCGGTCACGGCCCCGACGAGCTCGCCGGCGATGGGCACGAAGAAGAGGATGGCAGAGATAAAGGCCAGGATCAGGGCCTTGCGCTCCTCCTCCTCGGGATTGGTGACGTCGGCAGCGCTGTAGCCATTGGGGAAAGGCGCGCTGAACTCGTAGCCCGTGTTCCAGCAGTCGTCGCCGTTGCCGGGGCTGTTCCCCGAGCCCGAGCACGAGTCCACGTTCGTGTACAGGCCAAAGCCGATCTTGTTCTTGGGAATGCCTGTCGCGCTGAGAATGTCGGCGTAAAAGGCGTCGGCCCTGTCGTCCTGGAGGGTCCAGTAGACCGTCTGCTCGTACGGGTCGTCCGGCCCGTAGCCGCGCTTCGAGTAGTCGGGCGGGCAGGGCTCGGATTCGTTGATCCACGACGTGATCAGCTTGCGATTATTGCCCGGCACGTAGTCGCCCCGCTTGCTGTTCTTCTTGTAGCACGATCCCGAGAGACAGTAGTCGCAGTAGCTGCCTCCCTTTTTATTGCTCTCGCACTGGCTGTAGCATAACTGGAATTCCGTCACCAAGCAGGTAAAGTAGTCGTTGCCATGGGCGTGCAGGAAGTCGTGGACCTGCGTCTTGGCACTGGCCGCGACGGCCTTGGAATAGACCTTGAACTTGTGGTCGTATCCGTAGGCTAAAAGGTCGGTAAAGGCTTGTCGTGTAGTGGCGAGCAGGTTGGACAGCTCCTCGAGCATGTACTGGGCAGCGCAGTGGGTAGGCCATCCGGCGATGGCGTCATCCGAGAGGTCGTCCAGGGACTGGCCCGACATGTCCGCATCGCAAGGAGTCCAGGGCGTCTGCGGGTTGCCCTCGTCGCAGTCGCCGTTGTTGTCGGTGCCGGCGCAGCTGTTATCGGAGCCGTCTGGCGAGCCGTCCGAGCCGGACCAGTGCGCCAGGTTCACAGCCCAGTCAACCGTGCCGGCAAAGTTGAGATCTTGGTACCGGCTCTTCCGCGATGCCTTGACGTCATCCGTCATGTAAGCCACCCAGCTGGTCTCGTTGTACACAAGGGTAGTTGTTGTCTGTGTCTGCGTCATACCAGCTGCTAACCGAGACGTTGGCGATGACAAAGTCTAGGATCTCGGCGTTGGTGGCCCGGCGATGCAGTGGACTCGGTAGCCGAGCCGGTAAAGGTGCACTCGGGACCTGTACAATCGGCATCGGCCATGCCAAAGGACCGTCCACTTCGGATACAGGAAGGGTCTGTGTATCCGTTCGGTCCTTCGTTCTATCACTGTTTCTCTTTCTCTCTCTGTTTCGTGATTCTCGATTCTCGCCACTCACGATGAGGTCGCTGGCCAGCTGGATCTTCCTCTTCATTCTTGGCCATGCCACCATTGTAGCCTGCACAATATCTAATGTTGCTTTCTTTCACGAAAAATCCACAGCTTCCGTGCTAATTAGCTGTAATAGTCAAAAATTATCTCGCCGAAGAAGAGTACGTCGTGGCCGACGGAGATACACGCACATTCAACATCGCGCCTGGCTGTAACTTTGGCGAGTTTATGCGTTATATTTGGACAGGGGTGGCAAGTGGAGGCGACAGGCCGACGGAGATACACGCACATTCAACATCGCGCCTGGCTGTAACTTTGGCGAGTTTATGCGTTATATTTGGACAGGGGTGGCAAGTGGAGGCGAACAGGCCGACGGGCTACGATCCTAGCACCTGGAACACCATTCTCGACACTCCCGAGGATTATTCGGTTGCGGGACTGGCCCACGCGCTGACGTCGGTGCACACTGACAAGCTGACCAAGAAGGGAGGGCCGACCTTCATCACCGGCTTCACCTGGCCAGACTCGCTGTGGCCAGCCAGCCCTTCGTCGGGCAATTATTTTACCATTATGGAAAAGATGGACCAGAAACCACCCCGACGGATCGGCAGAGCAAGATATTGTCGCTGGGCAAAGACGCCGCCCAGTCCGTAGTAGAGCTGCGCTTCCAAGTCTTTGAGAAGGAGCGGCTCGCAGCCCTCGAGGCCAAATACAAACCGTCCACTAAGAAGTACACAATAGGTGGCGGCTTTGGAACAACATTTGACATGCTGGACGTGGTGCAGAACGAGGTCGACAACCCCGGCTCGACCACCACTGTTATTGCGGCCGTGACGAGCTATGCGCAGGATAAAGTGCCGAAAAGACATTTGGAGGCCATTGAGAGCGCGAAAAATAGGCGCGATGGGCATAGGCTGCGCTTTTGTGCCCGGAATCTAGTGGCTCTGGCATTTATAGGAATAAACATTTATGCCTAATTGGACTAAGCGTAATGCAACGGAGTAGTTGGAGTGGGGAGAGCAATCACGAACGGCTACTCGTGTAGATACGGGCCACATTCTTTTCAACTTGTCTTTTGATCTCCAGATCTTCAAATGTTCTTGGGCTACTCCGTACTCGTAGTGAATGCCCTATTGGGTAAAAAATAAGCTCTCACCACCGTCTAGGCAAGTTCACTTAAGCCGCCTACGCCACTTTATTAGACATTATTGTTGGCTGTAGATTATAGCATAGTTCCGATTAAGGTGTTAATCACGCGATTGCCCGAGCAAGGTTCACTATTACGAAGTGAGTAATAATCTCCATACTCGTACGACTGGATAATACGGAGTAAGTCCACGTTTGTATTAGTGTGCCCGTCGACGTTTTATCGCTCAACCGATCGTAATTGCAACGCGCTAATAAAAGCGACGAAGCAATACCAAACCCACCTACGGCCCCATCTTACTCATGTGGCATTTGGTTCAGAGTTGGATGGACAGAACAAGCCGCTCTTTGAGAACCTCCGCAAGTTCTCCCTCAATCGAGATGCAGGCGCACCCTTGTCCATTACAGAAGAACAGAAAGCAGCGTTTGAGAAACGGAAAGACATCACTCTGCTGCGGGCTGAAATCAGCGGTACATCTGACGCTCGTACTAAGAGCCGGCTTCGCAATAAACTACATTCCATCAGGATGAGCCTTGAGAAGCAGCAGCTGGCTGAAAACCGGAGGTCCTATTTCGAAGAAGTAGATAAGATGCGTGCAAACAAGGTGGAGCCGGCTGCTTGCCACAAAGGAGGTGAGCCAGGCATAGCGGCTCCAGTTGCTGAACACATGCGAAACGATCCTCCAGACGAATATCTCACAGCGGATTTTATCGACGCCATAGTACAGTATCTCGCATCATCTCCGGCTGGCGAGATCGAGAAGAAAACCAGAAGTGCAAGTCCCGCGGAATATTCGTCATGCTGCTTTATATGCCAAAAAAACATTTTCTAGCCGCGCAGCTCTTACCCGCCACTTCCGAGTTGGACATCTTGTCGACGGAACATTCGATAAACCGGTCGCATGTCGCAGCTGCGGACCTGTGAGGCTCACTAAGTTGCTTTTCGGGATGTTTCGGAATGGTGCAATCACTTAGAACAAGCCCATGGTTCGGTCCATACGCCATAGAACAATGTAAGAAACAAGCATTTTGACGTTCTATGCGCAACCCGACGGAGCCCGTGTCCATCTCACTGATTCCCGACTACGCCTCGTCCCTTGTGACAAACGAGCAGTGAGTGCCCGGGGGCAGTTTAGGCGCAAGGTGGTCCAACGCGTGAGTAGGGTGTCTGAACTCAACGGCGGTGTTGCCATGTTCATCACAGCCGGTCCACTTATAGATCGCCAGGGCATAGGCCATGATGATGTTCTGTTGGAGCTTGGCCCATCGCATGCCGACGCACAGATGACGACCCGCGCCCCAGCCCATGACTATTCAAGACAATGAGTACTTGACGGCGGAGACAACTCGATCCAGTGGACCACTTACATCCATAAGCCTCTTCCTCAAACTCCTTCCCGCCCTCGCGCCAGCGCTCTAGATTCCATCTCATTGCATTAGGGTACAGTTTCTCGTTGTAGTGGACATCGACGGTGTTGTAACAGGCGAAGCTGCCGGACGGGATGACTTCGTCTGTTCCGGGAATCGGGATGGGCTCGGGGGTGTCGTTGAAGCGTCCCATGGGGAATGCAACCCACATGCGAATGGCCTCCTGGTAGCAGAGGTCAAGCGAAGCGGACATCTGTTCCCACGCCTCCAGGGGGAGCGCATCGAGCTGGTCGACGAGAAGGCAGGCTCTTGTTTCTGTCCACGCTGTGCAGAGCTGCTGCTGCCTTGATTTCGGCGTAGATCTTGTCCTGCCAGACTGGGTGGTGCGCAACAATGTTCAGCATGGAGCCCAAGATCACTCCCGTGTTGGCGCCAGCAATGAACAGCATGCTGATCATAAAGGTCGAAATGTAGTCCTCGCTATCGCCGGCGTCGATCAGATACTGTAGGGCATCGTCCTTGCGGGGAGCACCCTTGGCCATCCGCTTCTTGACGAGTGGCTTCACAATGCTGGTCAGGCCCCATCGGCCATATCGTCGCTTCCAGTAGGCAATGCTAAAGTACGAGAGCCAAGGAAATGCCAGCAGGTGGAGACTGTTGGTAAATTGGAGGATGGGCAGGTATGTCTAGAGGCGGTTGAGCAGCTTGAGATCGTCTGCAATCTCGCATGCACCCAAGAGACGAACACCCTGCTTCGCCACGATACGAAAGCAAGCCATTGCCGGGATGATGATGTTGCCATCGTTCTCGGCCATGGCCTCAAAGGCGGAGCGCGTGTCGCCAGTCACATGGCGGAGACGGTTGGCAAGCTGCTCCGACCTCTGCAGGTCCAAGAGACGGCGCTGTGCGTAAGTGCGGCCGCTGGAGCCAGTACCGATCCAGATGTCGTGTATCACAGTGGATCTTCCGTCGATGAAGTCGGGTCCATGTCCAATGAGTGTGATTCCTTTGATTTGGTGGAGGCGGCGGTCGTCCAGGTACATTTTCCGAGCTGCCTCTCCGGAGACGCCGACGACGTGGTTTTTGCCCAGCCAAAAGCTGAAGTTGCCTGTTCGAGAGCTTCTAACTGCTCCTTTCCAGAACTCCCTGGATTGGTCAGCTAATTACAGAAAGAAGAACAATGAGTTTGGTCTACATTTTGTTCCCGAAAAAGCTCCAGGAGCCAAGCAAGGGTACGGCATCTGATGTGAATGCTGGCGCTTTCTCGTCCACTTTAGGAGTGTATGCCAACAGCACGAAGGCTGCCAGAGGCATGACGAGAAAAGTAACTACAGCCGCGGGCAGCTGAAAGTCATTAAAGGGGTAGGTTCATCCCCAACGTTGTCCCTGGGAAAGACCCATTGGCTGCATTAGCTGAGAAGGCCATCTTGGCAACGACTGTGTTCTCAAGGCCCAGAATAGTTGCAAAGAGAATGACTAGGAGTAGCACAGGAACGCCAAAAATCGATTTGGGCCAGCTCTAATGAGCGTGTCTTGAGTTTGGATGGCGGAGAGTAGTCGGCTCCCCACCCTCGGGTCCGATAGGATGCGGCGTATCCCTTGGCTAGAGTCGGCGTGTTTCTTCTGGGCTACAGTAAAAGAACTGAGAAGTTCACCGTTACCCTATTCAGAAAATACCGATTTTGTCTGTTGCAGCTAGATTAATATATATGTGCATAATTTCTTAGTTACAGATCGTGAAGTAAAGCACCCAAGGTTTAGCCAGCATCCTTTCTGCATAGCCAGTCATGTCCGAGCCAAACGTGAGCCGAGTCTACGTCTTTGGTGATCAGACATTCAACTACGAGCCTTCATTGGCCCGGCTGCTGCGGTCTGATAATGTCCTTCTGACCTGGTTTTTCCGGGACCGCTATGCTGTCCTTCAGACGGAGCTTGGCCGTCTCCCGCTGCACGACCGTGATGAAACTCCGCCGTTCTCCAGCCTCGCCGACCTGCTGCTCTGGACGGTCGACATCACCATTATGACAGGCGACCGAATCGTCGGTCTGGTCAAAGACGCTCGCGTATGTTCCTTCTCTGACACCCATACACAAACATAAGCACTGCTGCTAACGCGTTAAAAACAACAGATCTAAGGAGTCCCTTGACGGCTGCTTCGCTTTATCCTGTCTCAAGCTGCTAAGCCGCCGAAGTTTGCGGTTAGGTCGTCTAAAATTGCTGACGTAAGGGAGAAGCCAACAGCACGTCCTGGCTCTGAAGCTGTGGCATTGCCTGTCGCAGTACACTCTCCGCCGTTACCCACAGCCAGCGCCAGTTCTGTTGTGGCAAGGGCCCTGGAAATCATATCGGAGCAAAGCGGTGTCCTAGTGGCGGGTCTTGGCGATGATACAATATTCGCAGATATTGGCATCGACTCCTTGCTCTTACTTATGATTACAAGCTTGTTTGCTGAAGAGTTTGGATTGAACGCCGACCAGACGCTGTTCATGGAAAATAGCACCGTGGCAGACCTGAAGAGGGCTCTGGAGCCGTCTGTGCAGCTAGGAGCTTCTGCCATGAGGTCAATAGCAGTCGAGACTGCGGCTATTGCTCCCACCCCCCAGGTGCCGGTGTTCTTAGATGGCCCCGGGACACTTCCCCTGGTCTCGGCCACCACCGCGTCAGATGGGAGCTTTGAGGCAGTACTGAAGATAATCTCTGAGGAGGTAGGAATCGCCGAGGACCGGCTAACGGATGATACAGCACTCGCGGATTTCGGGGTGGACTCGCTATTGTCCCTGATCATTGGGAGCCGGCTGCGCGAGGAGCTCGACATGGACTTGGATGCATCCGCGCTTTTCTCCATCAGCACGCTGCGAACCGCATTGTGCCCTAGCGAGACTGCATCTAGCACGTGTGACACGCCCCCGTCCGTGCTTGTCTCGACTCGAGTCACCACGCCGTCGGACTCCCAGATCCTGCCTGGCGCATCGGCAGATGTCCCTCCCACATCTTCGGTCATCCTGCAGGGAAACCCCCGCACGGCATCGCGGACTCTGTTCTTCTTCCCCGACGGCAGCGGCTTGGCGTCGTCCTACGTCAACCTGCCCAGGATCGGCGACGACCTCGTCGTCTACGGGCTCAACTCCCCCTATCTCAAGAAGGGCCTCGAGATGAACTGCAGCTGGGACGAGCTGGTCGGCAGCTACATGGCCGAGGTTCGCCGTCGGCAGCCCAGGTCCTCAGCTCCTACTACGCAAAGCCGCTGACGATCAGCACGCTTCGTCGGGTGCACATCGTCTGGGCCTGCGAGAGCTCTGTGGATGAATCGTTCGACCGAAGACCAGACGACCCGGAGGACATGAAGTTCCTTACCGAAAAGAGAACTGACTTTAGCGCAGGAGCATGGGGACGCTTGTTTCCCGGTGTGCCAGTGCAGCTGGAGTTTGCTGTTCGTCAGCATCACTGGAATATATTGGTAAGTTGATCGCTAACCCTGTCCTCGGGGATAGACTAACTCGGATACAGAAAGGAGATTCTGCCAAGAAGGTAGCCGAGTACATTGCGAAAGCCCTCTGTTAGCACGATGAGTTTCTAGCAGCTTATGTCTACTACTACTACTTCTGGAAACCTAGGAACACTAGTTCTCTCGCCGGGCAATCCTAATTTATGCTGTTACACTTTACGGTCTGTAGAGAGGATTTACATGTTTTGTTTTATCCCTTATCTAGTTTTGATATTTATTTTCATGAATTTATCTAAACCCGCCACTCTCAGCTCTAGCGGCCCAGAACAAAATCATAAATAAAACCCAAAGGAAATCATAAAGAGAAACACAGTCAGGAAGAAAAAGTGGTTACATATTTACTTACGTAATAAAGCGTATACCAACACATACGAGTAGTTAACGTTCAGCTTATTTAAACGGGCAGTTCAAAGTATAAAAGATCCGCTTTTATTTAACATAAACCTTTTATTTAACAAGCTATTAGAAGTTATAGTAAGCCACGAGTTTAAAGACTAGTTATAAAGGACAAAGGAGAGGGGATGCCCTGAGGTTGATGCTTTGCCTGAAATGAAGTAACTCCAATTATCATACATTTTGATACATTCCATTCCCTCCATTGATCCTTTCAATACTACACATCGGCTGCTCAATGGAAAATAGTGGTCCAAACTCCAAAATCAACTCCATTTATCATGCACTCTTGAGTTCACTGTCGGCATTGGTGTACTTGTTACTGTTATTGCCAGCTGTCGGCTCATCTGCCGGTACGTCATCCAGCGTGCGGGCTGTTTCGTTGGCATCTCCAGCAGAGGCTAGGATGTTTTCTTTCAGAGATTTCGGCTGTTTGACATGTCCTGAAGGTTGCCCTTTCTCGACGGCACCTTTTCCCTCCTCAGGACCTCGTGGAGGACCCTTGCTCTTGACACTACGCCACTCCATAGCTAGAGCGCCCGGAATAGCAATACAGGCCATGATCAGAGCGACTTGGTAGATAACACGCAACGAATCATTGTACTCTTGAAGTGCTAGTTGGCGGTATTGGCTTGGAATAGTGTCGAGGATATCAGTGACTCCAGTGCTTGTATCTAGATCTGGGTTAAACCCAGGAACATTAGACAAATGTTTTCTCAGCTGGTTGGAGAGCACATTTTGCCCAACCGAAACGAATACGGCACCGAAGAGCGTCTGTCTAAAAGCTCGGAACGATGGTACAATTAGCCATCACACAATGGCTAGGAAGGTGGAGGGGGAAAGAGCATTTTACTCACCCAAAGAACATCAGCGACGCACCAATCGCGATGTTCTTTTTTTCAAGCACCGTCTGGGCAGCCATGTTGGGAGCCTGAGAGGCACAGCCGAGACCAAAGCCGTACATAATCTGGTACCCGACCCACCTGCCCTCGGAGCTTCCAACTCTCAGTGTGGTGATCAGACCTGCACCGACAGCACTGATGCTGAGGCCCAGTATAAACGACGGCGTGTAATATCCGATGCGAGATATAATCTGGCCGTTTATGATTGACGTGCCGGCGATGACCAGTACCATAGGCAGGAGGTCCACGCCGCTTTGGACAGCAGATTTGCCCTTGATCGTTTGGAACCAGATGGGGAGATAGTACACTTGAGGCGTCAGGTATTAGCTGATGGCACGCAGTTTTGTTAAAATGACGTAACCCGGATACTTACAGAAAAGGGTCTGATGTGCGCCAACACACATACTGGCCCAAAAGCCAGACGCGATACTGCGTTGGATGAAGATACTGGGCGGCAGGATGGCTTGATCTGGTAGCCGGACTTGGACCAAGGCAAAGGCTATCAAGAGCACAAACGCAACAACAAACAGGGCAATCACGCGGCCATTGCTCCACTAAGCCAGTCTGTCAGCCTTGAGGAACATATAACAGTGCGAGTCTGAGATTCTCAGATACTTACTGCGTAGGTAGTGCCGCCGTACTGGAGAGCAAGACACAGGCATACAATCCCTGGAACGAGACAAATGAAACCCAGTAAATTCGTCTGTCGCACCTTTTCTTTGAGAGATAACTTCTGGTTAGATTGGCTGGGATCCGTAAGGAAGAAGAATATTAGGATTATAACCACGCCTCCAATAGGAACTGTAATATAGGTATGTGTCAGTTGCAGTTTGCTTCTGTTTCACTTGGGGGTGCAGCCTACGGTTGATGTAGAAGCACCATCTCCAGCTAACATGTGTGGTAAAAGCACCGCCCACAGTAGGACCAAGAACGGACGCAATTCCAAATATAGCCCCAAAAAAGCCCTGGTATTTCGGCCTCTTCTGCAAGGGAACAACATGGACGATGATCGATATCTGTTTAGGATGGCCGCAGTCAGTCGTCAGGCCAAGTTATAAACGACCGGTAATCTAGTAAAAACCATAAACCTACAACACCAGGAAGGACTCCTCCAGCACCAAGGCCGGCGATAACTCGGCCAAGAATAAACGCGATCGAGTTTGGGGCTGCTCCGCAAATGGCAGAGCCAACCTCGAACAGCAGTAGGGACGAAAGGAAGGTATTTTTAATCGAGAGGAACTTGTATAGTTTCCCAAACACGAGCTGGAAGGCACAGTTGGTGAGCAAGTAGGCTGTTCCATACCAGCCAATATCGTTTTTGGACTGGAAGGTGTCGGTGATCTGAGGAATGGCAGTTGAGATGATGAGCTTGTCCTGTCGACCGCCGTGCTTAGTCCAGAGCTCTTCTATCTAAAGATTGCAGAAGGCTTTCCACTTACAAGAGACACCAAGAACATACCCGCGAATGCTGAGACTATGAGCACCCAGAACTTGAGGCGTTGGGGCTGAGCAGCCTCGGCATCTTCACGCTTGGCGGCCCCGTCTGAACTTGGCATTTTATCCGCTTTGTTAGGTCGGCGAGCGGTGCGCCGACAATGTTAAAAGATAAATCTGATGGGAGCAGACAGAATGAGCAGCTGACTGCTTGGCTTATATCAGGCTGTTGCAGATAGCGGATTCTGGGTGTGTTGTTCTTAGGAGGAGACAATCTGTGCGCTAAAAAGTAGGCGACAACCATAAAACTATCCTTAGTATCCTTAGATGTGGTACGAACTGTAATGTCCTCCTAACTTTGGCTTTTTGGTCTTATCATACCACAACGCGTCAACCCCCCCTTACGCCCTTCAAAGAAGCAAACGCCCCGATTGGGTCGGGATGAAATCGAAGGCTAAGAGTGAGCGCTAGCTAACGACCCGAACCAATTGGACAGCTGCCTAGTTGACCGTCAATAGTGGATCTCTAACAGATATTTATGCAGCCGCGTTCTAATTTCGCGTTGGTTTGTGTTGAGATAAAAGTGGGCTGCTTTAATTGCGTACAGTATTAATCAGTAATCTCCATTCGGGATTACTAAATGCATCCTAAATAGGATGCTTAGGCGTACTACACGCACACCACGCATCCTCGTCTGGAAACAGCGATGATGCCAAGTTTGTCCATGCCCTGATGCCTGACCCGACCATATAAGAAAACCAGCCCCTTGTTCTGTCTCTACGCATATTGATAAAGCTAACCCCAACGCTCTCCAGCTGTCTTCATTTCATGCCCTCCACAGTCGCTCACTCCGGCTTCATCACAGACGGATCGCCGTCTCCCCGCACGGTTTGAAACCGGCCATTGAAGACTTCGCCAAGACAGACAGGATAAAAGTGTTCTGGCTTGTATTTTGGCATCGTCTCTTCCTCAACAAGTTGATCTTGTCCGATGGAATCAACCCTACCATGGGAAATGTCCGGGGTGCTGACCGCGGCCGGGCTGAGAGGCCAAACTTCGCAGCAAGTGAGTTCAGTCTCCGTGATGAAGCCGGTTCAAGAATATGACGACGATGATTCCTGCCAACGACTTGCCGAGCGCACTCGGCAGGATCAGCAGCGTGAAGCAGGCGATGCAGACCAGATATATCGGTCGGCGGCGGCCGAGGGAGGCCTTCATCTGGCGGCGGGTGACGTTGCCTCTCAGCTTCCGGATCTCGTCGACATCGTGGAGGCCGTCCGGCTTCTTAGGGTTTCGCTACTTGATGGGCGCGTGGAGCGTGGGAGGAGGTCGGTGGTGGTGGTGTTGGCGCGGGCGCGGGCGCGGGCGCGGGGGCTGTGTCTATGGGTGAGCTGTAGCCAGGCCCTTCGTCAAAACTTCGCTTGACACCTGCGGCATGTGTTTTTGGCAATCCCTGTTGCTGCTGGGCTGGTATTTGTGGCCCTGTATTATTTCCTCTTTTCTTTATCCTCTTGAATCCGCTTCAGGCTCTTTATTCCCCTTCTCTTCTCCTTCCCCGGGTCAGCCGGGGGCCGTGCACAAACAAGCGATATCTTACGAGCTGCAATACGGCCGTGCAGCAGCTCTGAGAGTATCCTCGTGGGTTGGCGATAGCAGGAAGCAAAATCCCGAGACTGCGTCTCGGAACTCTGCGTTGGCCTCGTCGAGCCTTCCGGCGGACTCTGCACGAGAGGCCGTGTTGAGCAATTTGTTCTGCTGTGGCGGCGGAACGATCTGATGGCCTGTCGGCACCCCGGGCGCCGGCAGGCTGTACGTCGGGAAGGTTAGCAGGGGCAAGCAGGCAGAGGTATAGGTAGAGGGTAACAACGATACAAAGGAGGGGTACGAACTACGGCTAAGGACACTTGTTGCAGATATATCAACGAAAATCCATTAAGTACTCTTGAATCCGGTGGGGGAGGCTCTGTCCGACCAAGTCGCTACAATACTCTAAGCTTCTTGACGATATGGTGACGGTAAAAGCTGGATATCCGCCCGATCATGTATCTACCGTGCTAAGTCGATCTAACCATCAAGTCTAGCGCAAAATGCCTCCAAACAGGTGGCGGATGATAAAGCGCGATAGTCAATCCAGTTGGACAGCGTAGATGCCGCTTCGGCTCTTAAGGCTACTGTAGAATTTGTCAACCTCCAAGATGCAGCCTGCACCCTATGGTTTATATCGATCCTTGTGCCAGCCGTATTTGCACAGCTACATACAGTTGGAGTGTTCCACCAGAACACCATGTTTCCAGTTCCTTGCCAGCAGCGTGGAGATTAGGTGATCTTTACAGGATCCACATGATTTTAACACCTTCATGGTCCCCCACTTGGCACCTTAAACTTCTTCCGGCATCCAGCTGCCTCACAGGTATGGTAGTTGTGCTCGTTGTTGTGATGACCACAAACGCCACACCATCCCTTCCTCCCAGAGCTTGCAGACATCATGAGCTCGCACAACGTCACATCACACGTCACCATGATCAGCATGGGCACGATCCCGTCGCTCGTGGCCAATGAGGTGCAAGATCAGCGTCGACAAGCTTGCCCAGTTCGACCCCAAGTCGTCGCTCGAGGCCATCGCCTCCATCCACAACGCCACCGCAGCCGACTAGGGCACCATCAAGCAAGCCACCGACGCTGCCCGCATCGGCCAGCAGATGGTCACGCTCAAGGCCGGCAAGATCAAGGCCGCTGTGACCCCTCTCTCCGAGATCGACGACGGCGCTAACAAGATGCTCGACATCAACTCCATGATGACCGCCCTCGAGGATTACCTGCGCAAGGCTTTTGACGGCTCCGCCGGCGTCCCGCTGACCTACTTCTCAGGACATCACCAAAGACATGCTCGCCGCGATGTGGGTCGCCAAGTACTTCCCCGGCGAGTATCTGGCCATCTGCTGCGATGACGGCAACCGCCACGAGCGGGAGAAGGAGAGGGGCCGGAACAACCGCCTTCTCGGTGCTTCTTCTGGCGTTGCTGGCGCTGCTTCCGCATCAGCCGCTGGTTTTTCTTCTTCCGGGTTCTTTCACGGAAATGGTAACTATCTCGCTTCTGTGGGTGCAGGGGCTGCTGCCACTACTGCCGGGAGCGAGGTGGTGGTGTGAGATAGAGAGTTAAGGGGGAGATGTGGACAGAGAGGCCTTCGTCTGTTATCCAATCGCATTGCTGAATAGATTCTTACTGTGTCTTGGCATCTGTTGACCAGTCTCCGGGACCTGCCGTCTAACGCTACTCTTTGGGGCCGATGGGCGGCCATAAGAGCAGTCCTAGGTACAGGCCGAGGGGGTGGTTGCACTTTTTTCATTCAATTTTGTACGCAAATTCAAAGGGGGGCAGCGCTTTTTATTTGTGCATAAAAAAATGAAAACCGAGAGAAACAAAGGGAAAAACAATAAAAAACCCCCGGATCATAGCTACCTTGGAATTTTTGTTAGTCCTTGCAATTTTAATTTTCGTCGTAAAGTTGAACACTTACTCGGCGATCGAGATGGAATCAAATCAGCTTCCCTCCTTCTTCTCCTCCTCTTTGGCCTAGTTCTCGGCCTCTTCGTCGTCGTCGTCGTCGTCGTTGGCCTCTTCGTCGTTGTTGTTGTCGTCATTATCGTCCTCTTCGGCGGCGACCCGGCCTCTGGCGTCGGCGAGCTCGTTCTTCGGCCGCGACGGCGTTGGCCTCCAGAAGCTATACTTGTGTTAGCTCAAGTTTAATTGAGTTGTAGACTTACTAATTACATTAAAGACGGCAGTATACCGCTATTAGACGAGTTAGTTAAGCATCGTAGTACCGTATATCCATAGAAGACTTACCCGGAGCTTGTCCTGTTTTGCCTAAAGAAGCATATTGGATAAACATCTGTGGATTTTTAAGGGCAATGTGCAAGCTTACAATGACGAGGGAACGGGCCTTGGCGGCCTGGCTCTCGTACACCTATCACAGGTTTTTTAAATCAGTACTTGGTTCGAGTCTGCTTGTTAGTACATTAAGATGCTTGCCTCGGTCTGCCGCCTTAGTTCCTACAGGAATAGTTAGCCACAGTGTCAAACACTTGTTTAGTTCTAAAGACTATGTGAAAGCTTAACACAGTAGATACTTACTTCAAGGCGGAAATTGTGGCGCTATAACAGTGTATTAGTATATGGAAGTAATGGATTCAATTCCAAAGTCCTTACCCCAATCTTGACGCGCTTCTTCTTTAAAGAGAATTGATGTTAATCGATCAGGTGAGGATAAGGTAAGGGATAAATAATAGGGCGTACCCTCAAGAGAAGCTTTCAACCGCTACTATTAGTATATAAAGGACGTGTTGTTTGAGCAGACTAAAGACATACCCGCATGTTGCTGGCCGCATCGTCCAACCTCTTCAGCTCCTCCAGCGTAGGATGCGGCGTAGGGGCGGGGGGGGGGGGGCAGGAGGGGAGACGGCGAGGGCGGGGGGGGGGGAGGGCGAGGGCGAGGGCGAGGGCGAGGGCGAGGGGGCCAAGGGAGAGGGTGAGGGCGGGTTTGGGGTCGCAGCGGCGAAAGCAGCAGCGGAAACGGTCGCTCGGCGGGCTGCACGCTCGGCGCGTTCGGCGGCGGCGGCTTGTTTGTTTGGAAAACGATTGTCCATCTTCAGGTTAAGGGGATGGGACGAGGCCGTGACGTTAATGCTTGAACGATGACTGACTGGGGAGAATGGCAAGACGAAAGAAGAGTAAACATTGAAAATACACTCTTCGGTTGGAACGATTGCTTGTCATGTATCATCTAGAATAGGAAGTTACAAGGGCACGTGCAATGGGTCGTCGCTTCCCTTACACTTGCAGGCAGTACATAGTAAGCTTCTACTATGTAAAGTTCTAAGCGCGGGTACTCTACAACGGTAGACTGCCTAGAACAATTACGCTATAGCATCTTTAGATGTTAAAATCAAAGAAGCTTAAAATAATATAAGCTCGATAAAAGCAGCTGTGTTTATATAATTAGTCGAGCCTTGCACTAAATTACTATATAAAGCACCGGCTCCTTACTAAGTCTCCTCTCTATCCTTGCCGAATTGCTAAAGATATCGTGTTGTATTACGCATGGATTGCCCTCACCAGCCCCTAGCCAAATATTCACTTTGCTCAGGCACTACTTAGGCCGTGATTAGGAAAATCACCAAAACTGGTTTAGTCAAGTAGGCAGTGCTTTGTGAATTACTCGACGTTTTAAAAATGATTTTTTTGCAAGGGGACAGTCTTGGGCCACCTGGGTCCTAGAACTAGGCCACTTTCATCTGAGTCCACACCCACTTAATTTGACGGCCTTTCTATAAAAGCCCAGTTTAGGTCCCCCGATGACTTCGAGTCTATGCATCCCCTCAACTTTCCTTCTTCCAGTCCCTATCACATTCTCGTTACGAGTGTAAGCCGTTTTTGACTCTTTCACTTGTCGGGTTTAGGTTTTGCTGCTTTTAAGATACCCTACTGCCACACCTCTTACCCTTAGCCACTGGTTGTTGGCCTATCGAATATCGAATATTCTTTGTGGGAGCTTTGTTAAAGATGGGTAGGAAAAGCTCCATGCTGTGCAGGCCGCGGGAGGCCAGTTCTTCGTTGCTCTGGCAGACAGCATATTGTCCTAACAGTGAAAAAAAAAAAGGCAAAACGTGCATGCAAAGCATCTCGTCATAGCAGAGAACAACAGGGTCGGTCCTGCTGTCAGAGACAATTCAAATCCTCTCCTGCCCATACCTCTTTCCCGCCTCTTTTAGCGCTCCACTGCTGTGGCCAGAATCCAGCACATGATGCGCACAAAGTCGGTATTGCCATATGAGCCAGGCTCGTCAAAACTCATCACAGGCGACTTGTACACCACCAGTCGGCCCAGTTGGAAATCAAAGAAGCCGTGAAGAATGCGAATCTCACATTCGCCGATGGAGACGACCGTGACCCGGAAGTAAACGAGATTAGTGCCGAGAAGAAAGACGGGAAAAGAGCAAGAAGCGACTTACTGGAATAGTGGCCGTATTTTGGAGAACCCCATCACCGATACGAAGTCTGACCATCCTGTACAATGCATACAGCTCCGTCACGAAGAAGTCGGCGTCCCGCAGTCGAACGTCCTGAGTAATAAAGGCCGTTACATGGGGAAGCTTGCCGCCGGCATACAGCTTAATCTCCTCGATCGTAAACCATGTCTTTTCTTGCGACAGTATCGGCCAGCTCTCAAAGCGACTCCCCCATTCCGTGTATTTGTACACGAGGCACGATGCATAGCTCGTTACCCCCCCATACAGATACTTCGCATTCCACCACGCAGTGTTCTGTTTTTGCCACGAGGAGAACCCGTATCCACGGCCATGCTTCTCCCATGGTTTTTCCTTGTTGAGCCATGAATTCATCGTCGACTGGGGAATCGGCCGCAGGAATCCCGTTGGGCAGTCCTTGTCGAGGTCGAGGGGATGTATGTCGATGCGGAGCTTAGGGAGGATGGTTGAGGGCAATCTTGGATCGTAGTTCTGTTTGATATACAGTTTTTGGCCATCTTTCCAGACCGCATCGGCGAGTTTGGGCAACAAGCTCGCTCCCTTCGGAAGCGGCTTGGGAGGCGGCTGTGACGGTTGCGAAGACTGTCTGGGCATCGTCCATGTGGAATGGCGTGAGTCCTGATGAAGAGAAAGAATATTTTATGAGGAGAAAGAAGATCGTGGTGTTGTATGAGCGGAAGGACTGTGTTCTTGGTGTTCATGCGAGAGACGAAGGAATCTGGAGGACAAGCAACGCATTGTTTGCTGCAGCCTTCCGAGTTGGCGCTAAGCACGCCTTATCGAGCTTATATTTGTGGCTCAGCATTGTGGGCCCACCCTTCAATAGTGGAGCAGGGGCTCAACGGCCGGAGCTGTCGCAGATTCCGACCTCTCTGAACGAGTCAAGCGCGCGCGACAACAGAAACAATACAAACCATACAAAATTCAGGACCGAAACAGCCACCCCTCCGAGCACATACGCACGAAAATTGATTCGACGACATAAAAACATGCCGAAACAGAAGGATCAGAAGGGCACCGGAGAAGAGAGCAAGAAGGCGCCAGGAAGGCGCCAAGGTCTCGGGCTGCTGTGCCTGGGCGCCTGAAAAAGGTCTATCTCTCTCGATTTCCCATAATTCTCATCCCTATCTTGTCACCTACCATCACCCAACAACCCCAGTCTTGCCTCGCCTTGCTTCCCTCGATTGCTCTCTTTGTTTCTACCTTTTCCACTATCAGGAGACGTCTGCAATGGATCTACCAAAGAGCAGAGATCAGTGGCTTGAAAAGGTTCAAACCAGGTCCTTGCAGGGGAAGCACATTCACGACCTTCTGTTCACGGATCCGGCTTCTGAAATTGGATACGAACAGTATCTTCTCCTGCAGGTGGTTTGGGCAGATCTTACAGACTTCACCAAAATGGTGTATGGCTCCTTGGCTTCCTGGCCGCATCCGACACTCCGCGATTCTGCTAAATCTCATCTGGGTCCGAAAGACTACAAAGACTCCGTCGAGGCAACAGCCCCTGGTATCACTACCTGCAATCCATTGAGCGCGAAACTGGGGCCTATCCGGGCGAGTTTCTGCTTCTGGAACAGTTTGCAGTCGTGAGACAGATGCAGCTCCCCTTAAAAAGGATCAAAAAGGTCCAACTCTCGGATATCGTCTCCCAAGGCTCAACTACGGCGTTCGCATTTGGTTCTCTTCCCATTCGATCCAGCTCTTCATTCGTCCCTGAAAGCCTCCCACCACGGCCCTCAACGCCGACCCCAAGCCGGACTGCAGAGAATTCTGGTGGTTTGTCTCGGCTTTTTACCAGATGCGGACGGCTCTCCAATGCAACAGTCAAGTCCCTCTTCCATCTCTACACTGTCTGACAAGCCGCCCTCTATACCCTCTCCAAAAAGTCCCATGAGAAGGGAAGAAGAATTGACGGTGGAAGCTGTCAGAGACGAGGAAGATGTCAACATGGCTGTCATTGTCTTTCTGAGCGCATTGATTGTCACCTGCAAGAATGTCAAGGCTCGGTGGTCGCCGCACCGTAAGGCATTTGTGCTCACAGCCCAGGACAACACCAGAATCTTCGAGTCCAGGGTCGATGGTTATTTGCAGGGCAGCGAGGAGGGCGTGCCTGTTGCCATCATCGAAGTGAAGCCATATGCACGTTATGGCGCCATGGGTAGGAGAATCAGGATGCAGGAAAGTGCTGAGATGGCACTATGGATAGCCACACACCCTCCAGCCGCTCGCCACAGGACGATCGAGCCGGAAAATATGGCAGTAAGTGATCCACACACAGCACGCGGCAATTCACCTTGATTGATATTCGACACAGGCGCCTCCTTGTCTCGCAAGATCGCGACGAGGTTTACTTGACGTTTGCCTCCTTTGACGCCGCATATGTCGACTACATTCAAGGCCGAGCAACGCCTAGTCTTTCCTTTCTACAGATGGCAGATCATGGCCCTTTTAAACTGTTCGACCATGAACATGTACGGCTTCTGGGCGAGATTCTTTTGGCATTTGTGATGAGGGAGTGTCCTGCGCCTCCTCCTACCGGTCAATCTTCCAATATCATGTTCCAAAGCCCTCCACTGCGGCATTAGGATACTGGACAGTCGGTGCGAATACGGGTACAAGAAATAGTCGAGTAGGAGCAGCTTACAATTAACTATGTTTTCTTTCCTGTTGCACGAGATGTTACCCGGGAGCAGTCCCTCAATAGTAGGAGCCTGTAAATGCCGACCTCCCCATCTATATAGACAAACACCCACGCATCAGTAGCGCATCTAAGTATCTAAGCTTTAGTTGGTGGGCTAGTAGACGCTCATCTCCAAGCCACCCTTGAATGGCAGTGTAAAATTGACAAAGCCGTTCTAAGGATCCCGCAGATATGTCAACAGGTCCCTATACCCTTTCCCGACCGACGTAGCGTTGTCCGTGATTACAACGGCACCACGGTGCATCTTTGAATGGACCAGTTTGAGGGCGGGAAGTGTTATTAGCACTCAAACATGGACAATTAGCATATGTAGTCGAGAGAGATATATAAAGTAGAGTAGGGGATACGTTAGATGTATGTGTTTAAAAATACAAAACTGTGTCCCTGCCTGCAGGCGTGCCAGCTGGCGCTGCCAGCTAGCACCCCTGAATTACTGCCACCTGTCGTGGATATTTTATAGACCTGCATCCGCCTCCTAAACGCAGCTCCTTAAGCCACGTCTTCGCCTACCACCTGCCCCCTACCTGCGCTCCTATAGAAGACTAGCCTAGCCTAAACAGACCTCTTTACTCCTAATCTCGTCCCCGCCTACCTGCCCGCCTGCCCGACCGTGACAATTATGTTTATTCTTATAGTACCGTTAACGTCTCTCTCTTCGCCGACTTAAATATTCATAAATTACTAAAACGTCATTTAGTTCGTCTTCGGTGTCTTTAGTCTCTTTATAAAGAAAAGCAATGTACGTTGCTAGTCCATGTAAGATTTTACTCTATCTTCTAGAATGTTTACATGTCTTAGTTACACATAGACAATGTAAATATTCCACGGTTCGTAAGGCCAGAATCGGTCCCTGCGGTACATGTGCCCGAAACTGGGTCGCAGAACACTTTTCTAAGTGTAATAATTTCTAAGTGTAATATTTCCATTTTTGGTTGAGCAACGAGCCAAAAATTAGGCCCGTGGCTGTGGCGCAGACGTAGGCGAAAGCTCACCATAGGCTCACCCTAGATCAGTGCCAGCTCAGGACCACGTTCAAAAACGGAAATTGCTGAGGGCAATCCATGCGTAATGCATAGTTCTGTTATAACTTGATTAAAATAACGGTTTCCACCTTAGCTCCTTGCAAATTATACTCGTTGTCGGAAGCTGCTTTCCGTTTCTCGACCGTCTTGGGGTTTGCCGTTTTACATAGAGTTCTTGCAAAGTATTCTTCAAATACCCATGTTTCCAGTAGGTGTTTAAGAAAAGTGCCTTAAACTTGCGGATCTGCTCCTGAAAAAGCCGGCCATCCTTGTCAAACCGACCAAGGCGCCGATAGTGCCTCTCTAGCACCTTGGTGGCAGCAAAGCAGCCAGTCTTGTTAACAAGTCCGCGGTCTTGACGATAAACACGGGCAATAACCTTGCGAGACTCTCGGCACGCCGTCCATAGCCATCTATCTTCCATAAACGATGCGGCGGGATTTCTGCCTTTCTTTACCAGCGTGTACGTTGGAAAGTAATGTAGAGGCGGCGGCAGCGCGGCGGCTTCCCACACCATCAGTCTTAGCTCGGCAGGCAGGCGTTGAAAGCAGTGGAATGTCTTCTCGGGAAGAGCCTTGCGGCGTTTCCGGGGTTTTGGGGCCAGTCGAGGGATTCTCTCGCAGGGCCTGGACGAGTCTATAGGCAAATTTCCGAAGTGTGTAGGCGGCACGGTAGAGTTTCGAGTGACTGCGAGAAACTTCTAAGTAAAACCTGCCTGGGAAAATACGCTCGCTCTTAATTTTTTTGCAGACTTTTCTGAGTTTTATGTAGGTCCGGTTGATCTTTTCGGTGACGGTAAGCGAGGCCATGGTGCGTGTGATATGTCGTATTGCGCTGGTAGAGTGGTTTGCTTGCGGGAAGGTGAAGAACAAACATGAAAAAATTGATGGTTGCGTCTTTAAGAAATGGATGCGGGCGCAACTCTCGGCGTATTTACGTGCCCATCAATAAGCCAACCGAGCGAGAATTGACGTGGCGGTTTTTGAATACAGTACGATGTGTTCCTGAGATAGCTTCAGCTTGTCAACTCTTGCCGGAAAGTCAAATCCATGTTATAATATAAAACCTATACAAAGACCAAATAGGGCCATGCGGCCCCGTAATTGGCCAAGAGGCAGAAACGCGGGTTTTGGCACTACTATGTAGAAACAGACTCCCAAAAGGAGGGCGATGCATTCATTTCTTCCATAGTACGGAGTACAACACACTCACCAATTCACACCTTACCTATTCGGCCTCTGCTCATCCTAGTACCACCTTCGTGATCCCTGCGCCCATTAGCTGTACTCCGTATTACGCATTTTACAATAAGATTGACCATGAGCATTCCCTTCACGCTGGTGGCGCAGACTAACTATGTAGTACCCACCATATATCCATCTATTCAGCATTGTTCATTATTCATCTTGCCCGGATTTTTCTGCGATCACATAACCAGAATTGTAACTTTATAAGTAGGAAGAAGGCGCTAAAAGCAGCTATCGCACGGGCTAGGCAAGATGGTATAAGCGGGAAGCCAATAAGGAAGGCTAATAATGTTTATTCCTTATAATAACTATTTACGCAGCTAGACAGCCATTCCTGGCTATAAAGGCATAAAACGTGGCCTTGATAGAACCTCTAGGGAAAAAACTATTAAGAAAGGGAGGGGAGCAATAAGAAATGCTATATAATACAAAATGTGGAGAAAAAAAGGAAGAACCATTAGCGTCGGTGGTTTAATGGTAAAATCTGTCGTTGCCATCGACAGGCTCCGGGTTCGATTCCCGGCCGACGCATTTTTTTCACATTTCCTAGAATGCTGTAATGGCATAACGATTGCAGAATGGTTGTGTGACCACCCTTGAGAGTTATCTTTTTTCCATCTGTTGTTTATAGTGCTCCTTGATTTAGGTTGGCACTCTGTGCTTAATTCCGCCGAATCAAACAGTTACGTACCTGTACACCTGTATAAGAAGTGACTATTTAATTCGTACGAGTGTATCTTAGCCTGGGCTTTCCCACTTCATCACCATGCAATTCGTTTACTTTTACATCGACGTGCAAGATATGTGAGATATATTTTGTAAACATCAAGGCCAGCCTTGTCGGACAGGTCCGGCGGGCCGGTCTCTGCTACCTAGAACAAGGGCAATTATTTTTTATTTCCTATTTAAGGTCTCGGTCAGTGTCCCCGTTTCGATCCTCGGTCAGGGATTGGTGTGCCACTCTCACACTCTCTCACGCTTTTATCGCGCTATAGCCTTGCGTACTCGTATTTATTGTCTTACGCCCCAAACTTATCTTCCCCGCCATTGGAATATTGGAGTATCGTATCTTAGAAGACATTCCACCGCCCGTGCTTCTTCGGGCCGCCCAGTAGTATGTTGCAAATGTAAGATACGCGATCCTTGTATATTAAGGTATTTCTGGCAGAGACCCATTACAAGTTAAAACACGTGTAGTAAGGAAAGAGAAGAGAAGGCTGATAAAAGCGAGCGCAGGACTCTCGAGTCACAAGGAGCTTCGAGCCGATTCGCGTCATGCTCTCCTAATCAGCAGACTGACTGATACCTTTCACAGCTCAGCTGTGCTCTCGCAGTTGCAGCCTGCATTGGCGTGGTCTGTTTTCTGCGCTATTTGCTTCGATCTCGCCAGAAATCTGCACAAGAAGCAGAGCTGCAGCGGGTGGGTTCCAGCATGCCGCTCTTGCGACTTTTTTCATTCGCCGACATGGCAACCGGGTTGGTTGCCGGAACGGCTGCTGGAGCCCACCTGCTTGGGAGCTGCAAACCCATTTTCTGTACGGGTAATCATCGCACATATTAGGACATGGTTGTTCTGGTTGTTCTTTGCATATCAGGGGAGTACTCGTAATTCCGGTGGGCCCTCCGGCAATTCGCCGTAATACCCGCAAGAACATTGAAATCGGGCAAAATCACAGAGTAAGCCGGGACCGGCACCGGCAGCTCAGTTGCAGGGGACAGTATACTCGCAATATGGTCCGGAGCATTATTCGTATGCGGTCGAGTGGGGGGACTGGGATTCTGTGGTGGAGCAGCAGGAGCTGCCCCGGAAAGAACAGACAACGTGACGGAAGAGATAGCGGTCGACCAAGACGGGGTGCTACCTTACAGGTGCTGTCAGCCTGTAATCCGCAGCGCCACTACCGCTACCACCGCCCAATAGTCGCAAGGGCGCTTCTATTCTGGCCTGTGGCGTCGACGTCCGACAAAGATACATATGCGAGTATTTTATTCGCTAGCTCGGTCCGTAGCTTTATTCGTAGCTTCTCTTGCTCGAGAACTGACGAGCAGAGACAGAAAAAATGGCCGGTCATCCAAGGGTCCTTGCAAAATGGCCAGAGAAATCTGTCGCTGCCCCCACCCATCGCTCTTTCCTGCATAACAAGCCCCAAGTATTAGCGTCAGATGGGAACCGACTGCACACATTTTGACCATAGCGCACAGGCCGTCCGAATTCTAGCGTTATGTAAAAGAACGATCCACCTGCAACCTGAGGTTGCAGAACCCCACCTTCCTCAACCGCCAGTTTTTTTCTGTACCTGTTTCCCACCTCGGCCTCTGGGACTCCCTATCTCACCCGTTGACGAGGAAGTCATCACAAGCAAAAAAAGAAAAGAAGGAAAAATCCAGACTTCCTACAAACACCAAGCACATGAGCCATAACACGAGAAGGATGATAATTACCACCCAAGGCTGCGCAGACACAAAAACGAGTCGAAGCTGTACCCAGTGCGATTGAAAGCGCACTGTCGGAAGCCTGTGACTGGGCCAAAGCGTCTCCATCCCGAAATAATTTCACCTCGAGTCGAGACCGACTCCAGCGGTCGCCTCGATACTTTGCGACTCTCTCTGGTTGCGCCTTCAACTGCCTCCTCTCCCCGGCTTTTGGTCTCCTAATCGCACCCACGCCGACCGCGCCAAAAAGATCGCGACCGCATTCAGTCCAGACTACAACCACCCCCGACCACCCCCGACCACCCCCTCCATCGACCAATGATGGACTCCACGGGCTGGAATGGACAGGCCCACGGGCTGCACCCAGGGCCCGATGAGGACTTCCAGCAGTTTCTCGACATGAACAGCATGAGCGACATAAACGGCATGAACACGTTGGCCGACAGTCTGCAGTTCGACTTCCCCGAGTTCCAAAACGCCAGTGGCCACGGCCAGCATATGATGCAGCAGCCAAAGGATATGGACACCCACATGGCAGGCGCCGAAAGTGCGCCCGCCATTCTCTCGCAGCAGCAGAGCGGCCCTGGCGGCCTTCACGGCTCCATGCCACCCACCGTGTCCAGCGCCATAGCACACTCATCCATTCCCGCCACCATGATGCCACCGCCGACGCCGACGGAAGCCATCTCGGAGATCGACGCCCAGATCCAGTTTCTGCAGCAGCAGCGCATGCAGCAGCAGCAGCGCCAGCTAGAAGAGCAGAACGTCGTCTTCTTCACCCGCCACAACCAGATCGTGCCACCCACACCCCAAAGCCTCGAGCTGCAGGCAGGCAATCAGTTCTTCGCCAGCCCAGAACAGCATCACCAGAAGCAGATGCAGCAGCAGCAGCAGCAGCAGCAGCAGATGCGCCAGCAGTCGCAACAGAACCAGCAGCAGGCCATCTATGAGAGGTACCATCATCTGAAAGAGCAGCAAGATGTGTGTGGACCTCCCCTCCGTTTCGGCCGAGCCGTTTGCTAATGTCTGTAGATGTCGTTCACCCCCCTCGTATCGCCAGCCGTGACGCCGCTCGAGACGCAGTTCCCCATCGACAGCCAGTTTACTATGCCCGGTGCCTACTTCAGCCCCCTCACATCCCCGGCACTCCACGCCCAGATGGACACCGCCTCGGTCTTCGATACACGCCTCTCCACAACGGGTACGTCCCCCATAGACATGGACCTGGAGCCGTTGCCCGCCCCTGGCCCAACGTCTTCGTCTGCTGCTTCTGCGCCCACCGACCTGGCAAAGAAGGCGCGGAAGAACAACGCGACCAAGACGAGGAAGGCCAATGTGCGGCAGTCGCCCATCACCAAGCCGCAGCGGAAGAAAACGTCGACGACGCCGGTCATCAACGCGCAGGTCCTCGACCAGCTGGCCGAGTCGCTGGAGAACGAGGCACTGTCGTCCCCAATCATCGCCCAGCAGGGCCACCGCTTTCCCCAGCATCTGCATCTCACGTCTGCAGCCTTGCAGCTCGGCCCCTCGTCGTCGTCTACGGGTGCCACCGACTCGGAGAACGACTCCGTCTCCCCCGAAACCCTGACGGATATGCCGCCGCCTCCTATACCCCAGTCCCGATCAGCGCGGCCTTCGCCGTATCTGCCCCCACAGAGTCACAGTCATGCGGCCACGCCAAGCCATATGCTGGGCACATCGTCCGGCGCGCCTGTCGCTTCTTCCATGGCCACCGTGTCTGTGCCAAGCGGAATTCCCTCGCCCGCGACGCCTGCCTCGCTTATGCGGCTGGCATCACCTCAGCAGAAATCGCACAAGTCGTCGTCGTCAGATCCAGTAGACGGCGCCCAGGACATGCCCGGCAGCGGCAGTCTTGGCGGCAACGCGTCTGCAACACCGACGGCCAACGAGCACATTGAGAGCTTCGAGCTGCCAGAGTCGCTCAGCATGAACTTTCAGAGGCCGCGAGTCACACCGCCCAGCACGCACAACACACCAATCATACAGACGACGGCATCGCCGTCTCTTGATCCCATCCTGGCGCACACGTCCAATTTCCAACACCTGCCGTCGCCTTTGTTTGCCAAGCCTGCAGGCTCAGCATCGGCCAACCAGAGCCCTCAGCTGCTGCCAGGCAGCAGTGCAGGTACCCCAACGGCCGGGACCACGCCGATCTTGTCGGCCCAATCACATCGCCGGACACCGCAGATGCTCCCCAGAGGTGCGAAGAAGAGAGGCAGCGTCAGCTCGATCCAGGTGTCCCCGGCCCTGCGGCCCAAGATCTCGCCAAGTATCAAACCGCTGCTTCCGGGAGGCGTGTCCCTGACGGAGGACCACGCATCACGGCTGCTTGCTTCCAAGTCCAACTACCAGAACATTTTGGAGGGCAACCTGGTGCCGGGAGTGTCGTACCCGAGCGAGCTGTCGACAAATCTAACATCGAAGCGGACGTCACACAAGATTGCCGAGCAGGGTAGACGGAACCGGATCAATATGGCGCTCCAGGAGATCGCCGCCCTGCTTCCACGGCCGCCTCCCAAGGAGGGAAAGGGGAGCGATGACGGGGAGTGTGACAACAACGGGGGCGACGGCAAGGCGGATGGCAAGGGGGCCAACGCAAGCAATGGCAGCAACAATGGGCCCAACGGACCCAACAGCGGGCCCAACAGCAAGGCCAGCACGGTGGAGATGGCGATTGACTACATCAAGCAGCTGCAGCAAGAGCTGGCAGAGGCAACCAGGCGGGCCGAGGAAGCGGAGAGCAAGCTGCAGTTGGCAAAAGAAGGTTCGGACTAGTACCGCTTGGCAGATATAATGTGGCAGTGATGGAACAAGCGAGCATATCGGAACTATCTCAGTCTGGGGGCGAATAGTTGGCGTTTCTACATGTCAAATGAGGTGACTCGTCATTGAATGGGCGTTCCTGGCTGAGGGCATCGTGCTATTTTAGGATAGGATAGGAACTGGTTCAAAGCTACATTCAGATGTGGTTCGGAAGGGGAGAAATACCGAGTATTTTCGATGCCTAGTGTAAGTGTTTTTTTCTTCTCCTATTCTGGAAGAAGCACAGTCCGGAGGCAGCCAATACTATCTTAGAATGCGGGGCGCTGGAGCCAGACTTGTCGGGGTGGCAAAGCTGCGAAACACCGCCTGTCCAGGCGCTGCAAATGCCCAAGGGTTCCCCATATTTTGCGCTGTGAGGGAGCCCAAGCCCGACGACTCGTAGACGATCAGCTGTAGGGGCAGGGCGCTGCCAAAGCCGCGCGTACGCGGGCAGCAGTCGCAGCTTCCGTGCCCGACGAACGCGTGGACGGCCAGCAGGCAAAAACAGACGTGTGACTCCGCTGCCTGTTTAGGCCGCCTGCCTCTGTGACGTAGTCTCGGGCCCGCTCGCGCAACTGGCTGCCTGGAGTCTCTCGGCCACAGTGCAGAAGCGAAAGTGTACTCGTAAATGCGCCCCGCCATGCCAGCCTTATCGATGTTGTTTTCCGGTGGATGCCAGACTGCCGCAATGCCACAGTGACGCAAACATGTTCCGATTCGACTGCCTGGTAGTGCCATTCGTCTATATAATCGCGAGCTGGTGCCGCCGTCACTGCTCCCATCCATTTTCCTTGTCCATCTCCATCTACGAACCCTGACCTCTTCTCTTCTTACATCATCACATCATCCCACAATCGTCAACCTCTACGAATCCGGCAATCCAGCAATCAGCAATCATGGCAAGCCATCCCCCCCAGGAGCCTTCCTTCTGGGCTCCCTACTGGGCTGCTGCCAGCGGTCCTGGTGAGGGCATCGACCATTCCGGTTCGGACGGTCCTCCGCCGCCGCCTCCTCCTTTCCATCCCCGTGGTCACAGCCATGGCCACGACCATCACCCTCGCTCCAACGGTCCCGACGGAGCCCCTCTTGCCTTCCGTCCTCCCGTTCCCCCTCCTGGCCCCTCTGGCCCGCCCGGACCTCCTGGACCTCCTGGACCTCCGGGTCAGCACGGCCCTCCCCCCCCTCCCCCCGGTCCGCACGACGCTCCCCCTCCTCCACCCCCCCCCGGCCCGCATGGCCCTCCCCCTCCGGCGGGCACCTACGGGCGCCACGGTCGTCGCGGCCCTCGTGGCCCTCGCGGCGGTCCCGACTCTACCGACGAGGAGCCGTCTGCCTATTCTCGCGCCGGCCCGTGGGGTCCCGGTCCGTGGAGCCGCGACTGGATGATGGCCGGCCCCTGGGGTCCCGGTGGCGCCTGGCCGGGCGACTGGCACGGCGGCCGCCGTCATCACGGCAGCCGTCACCATGGCGGTCGCCATCACGATGACCACCACCGGCCCCCCTTTGGCGCCTATGGACCACCCGGCGGCTTCCCCGGCCCCCACGAAGGCTTCGGCCACCACATGGCCGCCATGTACGGCGATCGCTACGACAGCGACCGCCGAGCCGGTGGCCGGCACCACGACCACCACCACGGCGGCCGTCGCCACGGTGGCCGTCGCGGCGGCGACTACACAGCCGACGAGAAGCGGGCCTACTACGGCGAGGAGTCGGACTCGTCCAGCACCTCGTCCTCGGGTAGCAGCGATCCCGACGAGGAGGACATTGACGTGGTCTCGCGCCAGGACACGCCCAGCACGACAACGGCGCGCGAGACTACTGCGGACACCGACACTGGCGCTGCTTCTGGTGCTGGTGGTGCTGGTGGTGCTGGTGGTGCTGCTGCTGCTGCCCGCGAGGGCGAGCAGAAGAACCCTGCCGGCTGTGGCCGTCACCGCCGTCGTGGTGGCCGCGGCCGTCGTGGTCCTGGTGGCCCTGGTGGTCCCGGTGGTCCAGGTGGTCCTGGTGGCCCCGGTGGCCCTGGTGGGTTTGGCGGTCCCGGCGGTCCTGGCGGCCCAGGTCCGTTTGGTTTTGGCGGCCATGGTCACTGCCCTCACGGCCGGGACCCCCACGGCGACTTCTTTGCTGCCGGATTTGGTCCCGGCGGCCCTTTCTTCCGCCACAACCACTACGGTGGTGGTCCGGGTGGCCGAGGTGGCGGCGGCCCTTGTGGCGGTCGTGGCGGCATGGGTGGTGGTCCCTTTGGCCCTCCGGGGCCTCCGTTTGACTTTGCCGGTGGCCGTAGAGGCATGCCGCCCCCCCCCGGCAGCGGGTTCACGCTTCCGCCGGCTCTGGCACCCATCATGCAGGCGTTTGCCGGCCACCCGCTGGCCCGCAACCTGCGGGCCTACTTTGGCGGATTCGGCGACAGCAACAACGAAAACAAGGACGCGGCGAACAGCGGCACCAACGACGAGACGTCGACGGAGCCCGAGGCCTTCTCGCCGCCCGTGGACCTCTTCCACGGCGAGAACGGTTGGGTGCTGCACGTGGCCCTGCCGGGCGCCAAGAAGGAGGACGTCGGTGTGCACTGGGATGCCGACCGGAAGATGCTGTCGATTGCGGGCGTGATCTACCGGCCCGGCGACGAGGCCTTCCAGGAGAGCCTCGTCAGCGCCGAGCGCCGCGTCGGCTTCTTCCACCGGGAGCTGCGCCTGCCGCTCTTTTCAGAGAAGCCGCCGCCGTACCCGGCCCCGAATGCTTCCACCGCTGCGTCTGCCGCGTCTGGCAACGAGCCCGAGGCTGCGGCCACCACGCCGGCCCCCGAGCCGGTGGCCCGCGAGGACGTCGACGTGAGCAACATTGCCGCCCGCATGGAGAACGGCCTGCTGATCGTCAACGTCCCCATCGTGGAGAGGGAATGGACAGAGGTGCGCCGGGTGGACATTGAGTGATGGGGGGAGCCCGGAAGCGGATGCTGCAAGGAATACAAGGATCAGAATGACGAGCACATTTGTATTTATGGATTTACGGTTGATTATCTCTTCGGCGGCCTCGACGAGCCCCTAAATTGCCTCGAATTTATACCCCACGGAAAAAAAATCAGATAAAAAATTGGCGGTTGCCTCAGTGTGTAGCTATATAGTTTGTCAAGTCATGTTTTGAAATGCAAAGCCTGTCCAAGTGAAATTTGTAGATATGACGTTTCAGGCTCTCGGTAATTGGCGGCTGCCTGACCGGCGGCTGCCTGGACTCCGCTGACTCATCCAAAGTCGCCCCACCGCCGTAGTCGCCCCACCCAAAGCAGTTGTTGCCACTGACAACAGGGATGCTAAGAACGTCTTCACAACAAAGCAAAAACAGCGTCTCTGGTCGGACTCCTGCCAGAAACAACCATTCCCAAAGGCTGCGAGAAGAGAAAATATCTCCTGCCGCGCAACGCGATCGCCGTATTTCCGACGGGCCGGGTCCTTTTTCTCCCCTGTTTTTTATTGCCCTGCTCTTCTTCCCCTCTTCCCATTTTGGCCTTTTTGCCTTTTTTTTTCTTTTCCTTCTTTTTACCCTTGTCGACACTCCCTTGCGTTGTGCCACCCGTCGCCATCGACAGCATTCCATTGATCCCTGCCCGACCGCAGCCTCCCCGCCGCCATCATGTCGGACACGGAGAGCGTCGACTATCTGCAGCCGGGCTTCGACCCGATGACGCTCACCAACCCTCGCCTGCGGTCGATCCTGGTGACGTACAACGTGTCCTACGCATCCAACGCGAAGAAGCCCGACCTGGTCGAGCTCTTCAACAGCCACGTGGCGCCGCAGGCCAGCAAGATCCTGTCGCGCCGCGCCCGGGCCAAGCGGTCCAGCATGGGCATCATCGACGCCACGCAGGGCGGCCAGAGCCACAGCACGGCCGACGGCTTTGACGACCTGCCGCCGACCGAACGGAAGCGGCGGACCGGCCGTGCAGCAGCGTCTGTGAGCCCGGTCAAGCAGAGCCGACGTGTCAAGGAGGAGACGCCGGTGCCGGTGCCGGTGCCGGTGTCTCTGGACCACGGCCACGGGGACGACGAGGACGAGGACGACAGCTACCGTCGTCAGCGCCGCACCAGCCCGCGGAAGCGCCAGGCTCGCTCGGCCAGCTATCAGCCTGCTCTGCCGCCGCCGATGCCGGCACACCTGCCGACGGCATCCGACACCGACACCGGCACCGATGCCGACGCTTCCGCACGCGCCCAACGGCCGCCTCCGTCTGCACGACGCACCCGCAACAGGACGCCGCAGATCAAGCTCGAGCCCACCGAGGAGGAGGAGCAGATCCTGCCGGCCCGCGTGTCTCCGGTGCCGCTGGCCTCGTGGTCGCCGCTGCAGCCGCCCCGCAGCAGCATCCGCAGCCACCACGTCCAGCAGAGCTCCACCGACGACGACGTCCCCTTTACCAATGACAACCCCTTCCAGAGCGGCAGCTCGCCCCTGGCCGCCGCGTCGGCCGCTGCCGCTGCCGCCCGCACCCCGCGCAGAAGGACGGCCGTGGCCGCAGAGACCCGGTCGTCCACCGGCAGCGCTGTCCCCGAGTCTGCGTACGCCCGCCGGCGCACTGCCGATGCTGCCTTTTCGGCGTCGGTATCGTCGTCTTTCACGCTCGTCAACCCCGCATCGCCGACGCCCGAGTCGGAGGACGACGACGACGACGACGACGACGATGTGGACGAGGACGCCCTGGAGCCGGGCGAGGAGTTCACACCCGAGGCGCAGCTGGAGCTGGCGCAGGAAGAGGCGGCTCTGCGCGAGCGCAACGCGGCCGGGCGCCGGCTGGGCAACAAGAGCAGGACGGCAGCGTCGGCGTCTCGACGACGTGGCGTGCGGTCGGCCCTGGCCACGCCGCTGTGGGTGCTGCTGCTGACGCTGCTGGGCGCGTACGGCGCGTGGTACCGGCAGGAGAAGATGGCCGTGGGCTACTGCGGGCTGGGACGGCCGGCGGTGCCGCTGCTGGCCGAGCAGCTGGACCGGCTGCTGGACCGGCTGCCGGAGCCGATGCGCGAAGCGGTGGCACACGTGGAGATGCCGCCCAGGCTGAACGTGCTGGTCGAGCCGCAGTGCGAGCATTGCCCGCCGCACGCGTTCTGCTACTCGGACTTTTCCGTCCGCTGCGAGAACGGGTACCTGCTGAAGCCGCACCCGCTGTCGCTGGGCGGGCTGGTGCCGCTGCCGCCGACGTGCGAGCCGGACGGCGAGCGGGCGCGGCGGGTCAAGGCCGTGGCCGACAAGGCGGTCGAGGAGCTGCGCGACCGTCGGGCCCGGTGGGAGTGCGGCGACCTCGTGGACGACGACGGGGCGGTGGCGGCGTCGCCGGCCATTGACGTGCCGGTGCTCAAGAAGGTCATCAGCGACAAGCGCAGCAAGAAGATGAGCAAGGACGAGTTTGACGACCTGTGGACGGCGGCCATTGGCGAGATTGAGACGCGGGACGAGATCGAGGCCGAGCCCGAATACGCGTGAGTCCCAGCCCATCTCGCTTCCTCCTTTCCTCCTTTCCTCCTCCCCTCCTCCTGCTTGTTCTCGGTGGAATATCTGACCAAAGGACTAACCAGCTATCCTGCTGGCCCGTTAGAGCCCCCGATTCCGGAGCCGTTTCAGACGCCCGCCTATCGTCCACCTCGCTCGCTCGGCTTCCGCTCACATGTGCCGTCCGCCGGTCCATCCGCCTCGGCTTTGCCCGATATCGACTCCCTCTTTCAGTTCTAGTCCTGGCCGTGCTGGCCTTTCTGTACGTGCGCGCGCGCTTCCGCGCCCGCCGGGCGACGCTGGCCCGCGTGCCCGCGCTGGTCGACCTCGCCCTCGAGCGGCTGGCCGCCCAGAAGGAGCTGTTTCTGTTTGACGAGGAGGAGAACGGCGTGGCCGCGGACGAGGACGACGACAAGGACAGCGGCACGCGGGACAAGAGCGCTACTGCGGGCGGCAGCGGCAGTGGTGACGCCGACGACCTGCGGCCGGACCCGTTTCTGTTTCTGCCGCAGCTGCGCGACGACGTGCTGCGGTCGACGCACTCGCTGGCGGCGCGCGAGCGCATCTGGAAGCACGTGCGCGCCGTCGTCGAGCAGAACAGCAACGTGCGCGCCGGCCAGCGCGAGGGCCGCAACGGCGAGATTGGCCGCGCCTGGGAGTGGATCGGGCCCGTCGGCACGGCCGTGGCCGCGGATGACGACCGCAGCGTCGGCGGCCGGTCCAGCCTCTACTTTGAGCGCAGCGCCCGGCGTCGGCGCAGCGGCCGCGTCTCGATCGGGCCCGAGGCCGCCGCAGGCGACCGGGGAGAGCGCCGGCGGATCGCGGCGACATCGACATCGGCATCGGCATCGGCATCGGCATCGGCATCGGCACCAAATCCAGCTCTGCCGCGGCAGGCCGACGACCAGGCCGGACGGGAAAAGCAGTCGGCACTGCATCGGCGGTGGCGCGAGTCCAGGCCGGTGTACTGAGAAAGGAAGAGAGACGAGAGGATGAGGGGATGCGAGGATGGGAGCATGCGACGATGCGACGATGCGAGGACGAGGATGAGCGGAAGGATTCGACTGGCCCGTTTCTTTCCGTCGTTTAATTACATATTTTGGTATTGTCACCAACGAACGTCTTTTACTGTCTATGATTGGGTTTGGTTGCCGTGCTGTCTCCTTCGGTTAATGCTATGCTGTGCTTTGGCGGGAAGACATGAACGAGTACAGGTGCTTCTGGGTGGTTATTGATTGGTCTTTGCGAGACGTCCATGTTAGCAATAGGTAGTTACGCTATAAACCAGGTTTCGTTAAAAAGTATACAGCCACACGTATCCGCTACGGAGTAAATCTTTATCTATCCTTTCCCTACCCTGTAGCAGGTATATATATATATGCTGACCGATCTTGGTGCCAAAACGCCATAGACAAAAGAAATGTTGTTCCTGGTACGGAAAAGAGAGAAGAAAGGGACGACAAGACAGAAGAACCATACAGACAATAGGAAACACAGCCAAAATGAGAGAGGCCATCCAAGACTACAGGACCTTTAGCCGGCGCGTGGCGCGGGCCGAGATGAGGGCAAAGAAGGCCCCGATAAAAAAGATGACGGCAATGGCATTGGGCCCGTCCGTGCTGTGGTGCTCGGACGGATGGGCGTCCTTGGCCAGCTCGGGACTCTTGCCCGGCTCCAGCACGGCAAAGACCACGGTGCTGATCATGTTGCCCAGGAACTGCGGCACGGTCGTGTACATGTTGAGGATGCCAAAGTAGATGCCGCTCAGCTCGCCCGACGAGGCCTCCACGCCCTCCTCCTTTGACATGCCGTGCTCCAGCTTGCCGGGGTCTCCGCCTGCCGCAGGCTGTCGCCGGCCCGAAGCACCGCCACGGCTGTTTGTGAGCCGGTTGACCTCGATTCCCAAAAAGGCCGCCGGCGCCCACGTGACCATGGTCCAGGGAATGCCGCACAGAGACACGAGGAGGGTGGCGAGCCGGAAGCTCGTGGCAAAGGGAGACATGAACATGGCCAGGGCAAACACGACATGGCCACAGGTCCAGGCGTTCAGCAGGTCCGGCCGCGACTTTTCCAGCATCCCGGCAAAGCGCGCAATCCTCTTCGGCGGGCGGTGGGTAAAGTGCTCGTCAAACGGGCTCCGCACCAGGAGCGGCAGGATCGCCGCTGCCAAGACGGTGACGCTGGAGTAGGCCGTGAGCGCGTAGCTGCCAATGCGTCCCATGTCGCCGAGAGCGTCGTTGGTGACCCTCGCGTCGGCGGGCACGTCGTAGCGGAAGTACGTCTCGCCCACCCAGGTGCTGCTGTAGATCATGAACGGGAACCAGCCGATCCAGCCCCAGAAGACGGCCCAGCAGATGGCCTGCATGCGCGGAGGCAGCGTCAGCAGCGTCGACCAGATCTGCCGGAAGACCTTGAGCAGCCGGCTCAGGCCGCTGTTGCCCGCCACGTTGTGGCTGTGGACGGACGGCAGCATGGCCCGCTCGGTGACGGCCCAGCAGGTGACGGCCGAGGTGCACACGATGCTGGCGGCCGCGATGACGGTGAGCTGCTTGAACTGGGTGTTGCCCAGCGTCGGCCCCAGCGCGGCGACCAGATCGACGGCACCGGCACCGTAGCCGACCAGGTGGCCGAACGAGGCCATGCGGCTCGACCACGCAGAGCCCTCCTGCTGCTTCTCGATCGGCAGCGTGTCGACCACGAGGCTGCGCACGCACGACATGGCCGCGTTGATGGCAAAGTCGACGACGTAGAGCGCCAGGACGGCGAGCGCGATGACCGTCTTTCGGTGTGGGATGGGCGCCACGGTGCCCTGGCCGACGGCGAGGCCGTCATCCCCGAGGACGGCCGTGACGACCTCGCGCGTGAACCCCAGCGTCAGCAGGGCGCCGACGACGAGGATGTTGCCGACGACGATGAACGGCCGCCGACGACCCCATCTGCCCGTCCACTGGTCGGAGATGACGCCGACAACGGGCTGGACGATCATGCCCGAGATGGGGCCGGCAAGCCACACGAAGGAAGCCTGGCCCTTTGTGAGCCCGAGAGACAGCATGTAAGGGGTGCAATCTGCCCCGATGTGCGTCAGCCAGAAAGAAGGGATCCGCTGCGGTCGTCGGAAGCAACAAAGCAACTTACACGTCATCTCGACTCCCCACGTAAACCTGGCCGCATCCAGCCGTGTCAGCAGAGGGCGAGGAGGACACTCAGCTGGGGAGAGAGATCAGAGGACCACATACGCTATGCCGATGCTCGCACAGGTCAGCAGCATCATGCGTGCTGTCTCCGTGCTGCCCTTGATGGCCGGTTGGCCCGCCCAGCTCGCCATCGTCGCGTGGGGGCTGTGGCTATCGCCAACTCCTCTGTGTAGAATGTCCTTGATGTGCTCAATGTCGTCGGCCTCGTCCGAGTAGTCGTCGCTCGATGTCGGTCGCCGTCCTCTGCTCGCAGCCGTGGCCGGCCCCCAGCTGTCGACGGCTGCTGCAGACGGTAAGGACTGAACGTCGAGTTGCCACTGTGGGCGGTTAACGTCTGCGCCATGATCAGCATCAGCTTCATACGCGCTCGTAGAGCGCTGTCGGTCGTGTCTGTGGGCATCCATCGGCAAGGAAGAGGAGACGGTAGATGTGGAGGTGCAGAGGTGCAGAGGTGCAGAGGTGCAGAGGTGCTGAGATGGCAGGAGTTTGGCAGCGAGGGCAGGAATCCAATCGGCTCTGCAGACCATCAATGCGCGCATCTCGCCTGCCTTCCCCTGGCCTCTCTCGTGTCCCGCCGTCTTCTTTCCTCGCCCATCTTCGCTGCGTGGGTGGTGGCCGTTTCCCTGTTTGCCATCGCACTTCCTTTGCGACCCCAGCAGGAGGCCCGAAAAGGCAATTGTGTCCTTACCCAGCGTATGAGGCGCAGCAGATGGGCATGCTTCAGGGGCTTCCTCTGTGCTCCGTATCGTCGTTGCTGGATGGAAGAGACGGAATATACAGAAACAGCACGATTCCGGAAGAAATACAAAGGGAGAATCGACATCGCAATCATCGGCCGGGGAATGCTGTCCTTGATAATAAACGGGCACCGGGGCTCATTAGGGGAAGCCGCGTCCGACCAGCCACGTGTGGGCCCTGTGACGTCGCCAGCCCCTTTTACGGAGCGCTGCTACTGGTCCGCTGCACCTGAAACATGCAAATCAGAGCAGCTTGCCTGTCCTCGGCGACATTGCGATGCCCCCGCATGCAATTAGATATGCCTGTTTTACACGTCTAACACGCTTTCTCGTCACGGCAGTTTTTTTTCGAGAGAGGGAGGTACTGTGTCACCTGTGGCCGCGCTAATTGCCGCCGTCGTGCGTGCTGCTTTATATGGGACATATTTTGGCAGGAGCCAACGAGCGGCGGCAGCCAATACGCGTGTTTTGGGAAAGTCCGATCTAGGATGAAAAAAAAGTTGACTCAGAAAAACTGAGCCAAGCAGAACGACGCCGGCTTGTCGGCTGAACAAAGCCACAACTGCTCTTCTTCCTTCCTTGCGAGCATTTTATTCCACACGACAGACCCATATTACTGCTCCATTGCCTCTTTCCTTGCCATTGCTCCTTCCTTGCCCGTCTGGCGCATCGATCTCTGTATTTACCCCGCCTTCAGCCTCTACAACACCATCTTTGCGCCATCTCCAATTGCCTCACTCCACAGTCCACCAGCCGGCCGTAGGAATGGATTTGGTCAACCAGTGAGTCCTCTGCCTTCTTCCTGCTGCCCCTCCTCTTCTGCTGACAATCGGCAAAGCTTGGACGGTCGCCTTCTGTTTGCGATCCCAAAGAGTAAGTGGTCCCTGCTCCCAAGGGCCGACTGAGATGCGGCCAACTGGCTGACTGTGACCGTTTTTTAGAGGGCCGCCTGCAGCAAGCAGCTCTTGACCTCCTCCGGGGCGCCGACATCCAGTTCAAGCGCGAAAACCGACTGGACATTGCCCTGGTGAAGAACCTGCAGATCGCACTCGTCTTCCTCCCCGCTGCCGACATCCCTACCTTTGTTGGCGAGGGCCAGGTCGACCTGGGGATCACGGGCCTCGACCAGGTCAAGGAGCACGATGCCGGCGTGCGCGCCGTGACCCGGGCGCGGAGAGAGTCGGGCGTGGTGGGCGCCGACGTCGCCGCGGCCATGGCGGCTGGCGGCACGGCATCGACGACCAAGTCCCGGGGCTGCGAGACGGTCTTGGAGCTGGGCTTTGGCAGCTGCAAGCTGCAGGTGCAGGTGCCGGAAAAGGGCAGCTACGCCGAGCCGCGCGACCTCATCGGCAAGAACATCGGCACCAGCTTCGTCCACCTGGCCGAGGAGTACTTTGGCCGCCTCGAGCTGGAGCAGGACGGGCTGGCAGACGGCGACGCGGCCGTGAGCAGCCCCCGGAAGCTGCGCACCAAGATCATCGAGCTGAGCGGCAGCGTCGAGGCGGCCTGCGCGCTCGGCGTGGCCGACGGCATCGTCGATCTCGTGGGTGAGTGCCGCCGGCTGAACCCGGCCACCGGCCACTGTCTTCCACTGCTAATCGCCACCCACAGAGTCGGGAGAGACCATGAAGGCGGCCGGCCTGAAGCCCATCGATACCGTGGTGGACTCGTCGGCCATCCTGATCAAGTCCAAGGCGCCGAGCAACCCGGAGCTGCTCAACCTGATCGCCTCGCGCATCAGCGGCGTCATCACCGCCCAGAAGTTCGTCCTCTGCCAGTACAACATTCCCCGCGCCCGGCTGCCCGAGGCCACCACCATCACGCCGGGCAAGCGTGCGCCGACCATCACCGCCCTGGACGAGCCCGACTGGGTGGCCGTCAGCGCCATGGTGGAGAAGAAGAAGATTGCCACGGTGATGGACGGCCTGGTCACGGTTGGCGCGACGGACATTCTTGTGCTGGATATCCACAACACGCGCAACAGCTGAGGCTGGGCGATCAATGCTTGATTTGGGATTTGGTGTACATAGAGCGGCTCAGCCTGACGGGAACAAAAACAAGAAAAGAAAGAGAGAGAAAGAAAACTCGGGGTTACAAAAATAGAACGGGCGTCGGCGTCTTGTTGGCGTCAGTATACAGACTACAATAGCAGTCTAACGGGAAGACCAAGCTCTTAGGACAGACCAAGCTCTAGGAAAGACATGTTGGGTTGTATTGAAAGCAGCTATCTGGAGGCCCTACGTGTGCCATATGACAACCCGTCCATCCACGCCGCTCGCTGTCGGACAAGGTTAGCAGGGGAAGCAGAGCAGTGGCAGGCAGGAGTGCGACGTACAGGAGAACTTGGTGACGGCATCGCCAGCCGTCTCGTAGGGGCGGATGGTGGTGATGGTGTTCTGGTGGACTGTCTTGAGCTGGGTGTCGTTCTTGGCCTTGCCCATGAGGTCCATCTGGCGGAACATGTTGAGGGCGGACTCCTCGCGGTCGGCGGTGCCGGCGGCGTGGCTCTTGGCCTCGAGGGTGCCGGTGAGGGCCCAGCCGGCGGCGTCGCCGCGGAAGCGGAAGGCCTCGCAGTCGTAGCCGGCGGCGATGATCTCGGCCTCGCCGTTCCAGAGCAGGCTGGCAAAGGGCAGCAGCTGGGTGGAGATGCCGATGACGGCGCGCGGCGGCTGGTCGGGGGCGCTGGGGTAGACGACGGTGATGCTGCTGTCGTGGGCGGCAAAGGCGAGGGCGTCGCCGCTGGGCGAGAAGGCCACGGCGTGCACCCAGCCGGCCGCGTTGTTGAGGAACTCGCCGCAGACCGTGTTGAAGGGCAGCCGCTCGCCCCAGGCGCTCGGCTCCGGCCGGCTGTCGACGCCCTTGATGAAGCTCGAGAAGACGCGCGCGCGCGCGTCCGTGCTGCCGGCCGCGAGAAGCACCGAGTTGGGGTGCCAGCCCACCGTCGTGATCGTGCTGCGGATCGGCTTCTTGAGGTGCTTCGACACCCACCAGTCGTTCTCCTCCTCAAAGTAGCACACCGCAATCACCCGGTCGCCCGAGCCCACCGCAAACTTGGCCTCCGACGGCGACCACCGCACAAACGTCGCCGCCCGGTTGATGCGCAGCAGCACCAGCGTCGGCTTGTAGCCCCCCGCCGCCGGCTCCCACACAATCGCGTTGCGGTCTGCTCGTCCCGCCGCTCGTCAGCCTCTCGTCGCCAAAGCCACCATCTGCCCCCCCCCCCCCCCCCCCAGAATCACTCACCCTGAGAACACGTCACGATGCGGCCCGAGTGCGGCGCAATGTCCACGCCCGTCACCGTCTTGTCGTGGCCCTTCAGCTCGTCCTTGAGCTTGAACGCACTGCCCACGCGGCCGTACAGCTCGACCGTCGATTCCCGCGCCACCGCCAGCAGCTTTCGGTCCGCCGAAAACGAGTGGTCCGCAATCGGGTTGTGGAAGAGCTGGTGGATTTCCGGCGCCGCCATTGCGTATGCGTATGCGTCTCCTCGCTCTCTGCGCTGTGCCGTCGTCTTATTTGTCCAGCTGGCGTCCGGCCTGTGATAGGAGGAGCTCTCTACTATCACGCAAGGGAATGGAATAGATGGATGGAAGTGCGTACGATTGCCCAAAAAGGGTGGCTGCTTCCTTCGGTTTTGAGGACAAAAGGTGGGGCCGCCGAACAGGCAGCGAAGCCGAGAGGGGCACTGTGCCCCATACTGTCTCCATGTGCTTATGTAAGTGGACCGTGCTGGCCTCGCCATTGGGTTACGCGAAGTCGGGCCCTCTGAAAAAATAGGTTGTCCTCCTGGGACGAAGACAGCTCTGCCTCGAACACCACCGCTTGCCTCGCCGCACCCGGTCCCTCCGTTCCTCGCACGCTCCGCACACCATGTCGACCTCGACACAGTCCCGCATCTTGCCGCCGCCCGGCAATGGCCTGCCGGCCAAGGTGGTGCCCGTCACCCCCAACCAGACGTGAGTCTCCTCGTCCCGCGTCCCTCCTCGTCCCTCCCCGTCTCTCCTGCTGCCGTCTGCGCTCTGCCCGCTGACCGCCGTCACAGCCTCTACGTGCGGAACCTGCCGTCGGCAAAGATCAAGAAGGAGGACTTGCGCATGGCGCTATACCTGCTGTTCTCGACCTACGGCCCCGTGCTGGACGTCGTGGCGCTCAAGACGATGAAGATGCGCGGACAGGCTCACATTGTCTTCCGCGACATTCAGGCAGCCACGCAGGCCGTGCGCTCGCTCGACGGCTTCTCCTTTTTCGGACAGGACATGGTAAGCTTGTTTGCGGATACGATACGCGGCTGGCTATGTAGTAAATATCTATGCACGGGAATACTGACAGACGGCTCCAGAAAGTCACGTATGCCAAATCGAAATCCAACGTGATCGCGAGGCTGGACGGCACGTTCGAGCCGCCCACCGCTGCCCAGACCGTCGAAGTCACCGATCTCCAGCAGAGCATCTTCAACGCACCCGCGCCAGGTTCGGCTGCAGCACCTCCTGTCGCTCCCAAACCAGCCTCCGCACCAAACGGGACATCAACGGCCGACGCCGACGCCGAGGCTGCCCGGGGCCAGAAGCGGACGCGTGACGAGGAGGATGAGGATGACGACGACAGCGATGTGGCCATGGAGGAGGATAGCGACGACGAATAGCCAAGAGACGGAACACAGAAAACTAGACGATACCCCCCACCCCTCATCTGCCACCCTTTGTTTGGTCCGGCTGGTATCAGACATGCATGGCGCCATCATCCATACGTCCTCGCGTCACAGGGACATGTCCCGATGTTGTTTTGCTCCCTAGGTGTTTGGGAACAGGCCGTGTCGGCGAGCCCTCTTAGCAGTCTTGGACCAGGGCCATTTCCTTGGGCACCCAGAGGCCTACACACCCGCCAACCAGACCGAGCCAGACCATGAGGTACGAATTCTTGGAGCAGTCGAATCCCGACATGGCCTCGCCGAGAAGACAGGGGTGGACAAAGAAGGATGGAACTCCGGTGACGGGATGGTACTGAGGAGCAGGGAAAGGGACAGCAACGACGCGCCATGTTAGCCTGGTCTCCAGCAGGGACGTGTGATAAATACTCTTCAATCAAAATCAAAATCAAGCTGTTTGGACGTACGTCTGCCGAGATTCCTCCGATGCTGCCAACAGCACGGAGGCTGTCCTTGAACGAGTCGGGCACAAGCCGCCGAAAGACCGTATCGATGCTGAATGCCGGCTCATACTCGGGCAGGCCGTGCAGGGAGAACCACAGACACGGCGCCCTGTAGGTTGGGTGAAGGTGAATCTCGTACGTCGCAAACCCCACGTCTGGCAGTCGGCTCGCGGCCGGTTGCTTGCGCAGCACAGCCTAAGAGGGGGGTGCGGGAGGAAGCACTGGTAAGTGACTGTGGAACCCATGCGTGTCTCACAGCTTGCCGCAGCCACTGTCTCTGCTCACCTCGTCGGCCTCTTCGGCCTCGGCCATGGCCTCGTCTTCCGCATCGACATCGACATCGGCACTGCTGGCGGCAGGCGTCGCCAGAGAGAACCTGTCGAGCTGGCTGGACAGGTCGCAGTCGTCCAGGGCGCCTGCCGCATCCTCGTCCAGCGGGCGGGTGATCTGGATGTACGTGGTGTACTCGCTGCCAGCGGCATACGAGCTGGTGTTGAAGGCCGTGCAGGCAGAGAGCCGCCATCGACGCCGGAGCGGGCCTAGCGTGGCATGGCGGTAGATGCGGTCGAGGTGGTGGCAGACCTCGGTGAACTCGTCGGCAGTCAGAAAGGGGTACTCGTGGAATTCGGCGCTCTTGGAGGCCGGGGCCCGGGTGGTCATTGTGCCGTCGGTGCTGGCATGTTTGCTGTATATTAGTATATTAGTACCAAATATTAGGCCATTATGGAAAATCACCCATTTCGTCGGGCTCCACAGTGGTCGAGATGAAATAGTACTGTGTGTCTACGCAATCGCCGCTAAATTATGGCAGGTACGGCTGCTTGCATATTACTACCCCATGGTGGCATTTTGGGACGACTGCTTACAGCTGTCCTTTTCGAGCACCAATTTCGTCTCTAATGCTCGGTGGGTTCCGCACTTTCACCTACAGGCACGCTGTTGCCAAGCCACGAGAGAGACCTGCCCTCATTTGTCTCTCTGCTGCTGGTTTTTGGAAACTGCTATTTCCCGCCGATCCCCTGTTTTTTTGTTTTTTTTTTGGCTCTGAGCCTTTTAGTTGGTGTGGGCTTTTGGTGTGGCCCCTGGTCTCCATTTTGATGAAGAGCTCATTTTTAGTTCTAGGCTGTCCTTTCATACGTTTACTCTCTCCCTTTCCCATTTCTTGAAGTTCTATCGCTGGTGCTTTTTTGGCTCTCCTGTTCCTTTCTCCGCTACCCGACGTGTCTGCTCTTCCGTCTGGCAATGCTCGCACTTGAGAGATGAACGTTAGGGACCCTTTCGGTCTGCATAGAAATCCGACTATTGGCATCCTTCGCGCTACCGCCACCCAGGCCGCACGCGAGTTCAAGCACAGGGCTGTCGAGGCCGGAACCCATGCGCTAGAGAAGGGAAAGCAAGCCAAACAGGCCGTCGAGACCGCTGTCGAAACCGCGTTGGAAGGCGCCTCCGCGACGACCGACGACATGGCATTCTCGGTGCCACGAAACGTGCCGTCGTTCAACAACCCACAACGGATAGCAGAGGACCAGCTGTGGGGAGCAGCCACGGGGAAGACCGGCGGTGGTGCGGGCAGCAGCCGCGGCGGCGGTAACAACATCCTGGGCACCGTGGGCGGCCTGTTCGATTCCAGCATCCCTGGCCGGCACTCTCAGACGCTGCCCATGTACAAGGACAAGCCCTACGCGTACCTCCCGTCGGACCGGGCACGGCCCATCTACCGGCGAAAGCGGGTGCTGGGGCTGTTGCTGTTTGCCTTCTTCGCGGTCTCGTACTATCTCGGCTGGTTCGACGCGCACAAGGACCGGGTCTCGCAGGTGCCGCTGCCCTCTTGGGACTGGCTGAACGGCAAGGACGAAAAGGCCCGCAGCCGAGCTGACTGGCTGAGCCGCAGAGAGCGGGTTGTGGAGGCATTCGAGCTCAGCTGGGACGCCTACGAGCGCTATGCTTGGGGTATGTAGCGCCGGCGCAAGCAGCATGCGCGCGCCTGCACGTCTCCTGGTGATGCTTGATGCTGACGAGTGGTGTGCGCGCAGGCTATGACGAGTTCCACCCCGAGACGAAGCTGGGAAAGCAGATGGCGCCCCACGGCCTCGGCTGGATCATCATCGACTCGCTGGACACGCTCATGCTGATGAACCTGACGTCACGGCTGGCGCACGCGCGCGAATGGGTCTCGAAATCGCTGACCTGGGACCAAGACCAGGACGTGAACACGTTTGAGACGACGATCCGCATGATGGGCGGCCTGCTGTCTGCGCACTACCTGTCGAACGAGTACCCGCAGCTGGCGAAACTGGACGAGAACCGGCTGGCCGACACGGGCGGCGAGGATCTGTATCTGGAAAAGGCTAGGGACCTGGCCGACCGGCTGATGTCGGCATTCGATAGCCCGACGGGCGTGCCGTGGTCGAGCGTCAACATTGGCAAGTCGGAAGCCATCGCGGCACACGACAACGGAGGGGCGGCATCGACGGCGGAGACGACCACGCTGCAGCTGGAGTTCAAGTACCTGGCCAAGCTGACGGGGGAGAAGATGTTCTGGGACAAGGTGGAGAACGTGATGGCGGTCGTGGACAAGCAGAGCCGGGAATATGACTCGCTGGTGCCGATCTACATCGACCCGACGACGGGCTCGTTCAAGGGAAAGAACATCCGGCTGGGCAGCCGCGGAGACTCGTACTACGAGTATCTCATCAAGCAGTATCTGCAGACGAACATGCAGGAGACGGTCTACCTGGACATGTGGGTCGACACGCTGGCGGCCGTAAGGAGGCACCTGGTGACGTACACGGAGACGGCGCACTACACCATCATTGGCGAGCGGCCAGACGGGCTGAAGGAGCCGCTCACGGCCAAGATGGACCACCTGGTGTGCTTCATGCCGGGAACGATTGCGCTGGCGGCAACGCGCGGGCTGCCGCTGCGCGAGGCGCGCAAGAGCAGCTGGTGGACGAAGCAGCACGACAAGGACATGAAGCTGGCCCACGAGCTGATGCAGACGTGCTGGGGCATGTACAAGTACATGGCGACGGGGCTGGCGGCCGAGATCACGCACTTCCAGGTGGCGCGGCCGGCGCCGGCAGAGTCGTGGCAGCACCCGGCGCCGCCGGGCGACTTCAGCGCGGAGGCGGACGCGCCGTGGCGGAAGGACTTTGTCGTCAAGTCGCTGGACTCGCACAACCTGCAGCGGCCGGAGACGGTGGAGAGCCTGTTCTACATGTGGCGGATAACGGGCGACGTCCGGTATCGCGAGTGGGGATGGGAGATGTTCAAGTCGTTCATGGCCCACACGGCGGTGAAGGACGGCGGCGGGTTCACGAGCCTGTCGAACGCCAACAGAGTGCCGCCCGTCAGCAGAGACAACATGGAGAGCTTCTGGCTGGTAAGTGGTCGCGGAACGGGAGGTTTCGTTTCGGGCTGAGACCTGTGCTGACACGTGACATTAGGCGGAAACGTTAAAGTACTTTTACCTGCTGTTCTCGCCCAACGATCTGCTGCCGCTGGACAAGATCGTGATCAACACAGAGGCTCACCCGTTTCCTCGCTTCGACATGGGGCCGTTGTTTTCCACCGGATGGACGCGACAGGCAGCGGTGGCCGGGACATCGTGAGAGCGAGGATTATTGGCATAGGCGGCTTGCATTGTATTATAACGGGGTTTTGCGTTGCATCTGTCTGGGCCTTGTCCCGAAAGGGAAGGGACCCAAAATTAGCCACATAAGTTTTGCCACAGCTGAATTGTATACGAGTACTCGAGCGATGCAGGGGGGGGGGCTTTGCAGAGACGGGGATCCGGGTCCAGTGTTTTAGGGTGTGGAATCACGCAAGATATGGCACGGCAAGATATCAATGCGCAGGACGGCAGAAGCGAGGGGGGACAAGCGAGGTCGGCAGACAGCAGCCTCGTCGTTATCTCTGGGCAGAAAGGACCGTCGCAGCACGCAGCCACCTGCCGGGTTGAGCAGGCGCTCGGACCAGGTCCTGACGTGAACCGGTTTCCTGTCCATGCGCAGACTATCGTTTTTGGGGTGGAGCCGCCCTGGGCTCCATGAGGTTACTTTGTGGTGGTCCGCGACGCTGAAGGCAGCCATGTGGGAAATGAAGGTTCCCGACAGCTGAGTCCTGCAGAATCGTGGTGGTGGTGCCGTGGTGCCGTGGTGCCGTGCATGCCTCTGTGCGGACGGGCCTGCACCTGCAGCCGGCAGCGAAACCGTTATGTAAGAGCCCAGTTGACCGATCCTGCCCTGATAAGGCGTGACTGCATCGGGACGACCTTGCGTGTCTTGATTCGTCTCCACTCTCTGATTGGCTGCCACCGTCGCAGCGGTACCCACCCTTTCTTCCCAGCGCTGCCATTCCCCACGATGCGAACTTTTTCTGGCCGCTCTCTGCAATCCCACCATAGGTGCCCTCGGGACAGGTACTCTCCGCCTGTACGAGCTTTTTTTTCTTTTGAGGGGAACAGGGGGCTGCGCTTTCCTCTGGATGGGTCCCTACGGAGTACGTCTGTGGCACCATTCCCTCATAGCACTCGCCTATCTCCAACGTAGGGTTGAGGGTACAGGGCTCTTAATCGTCCGGTCCTCTCTCTATCTCTCCGTCCTCACCAGAACAGCGGCTTCAGGCTGTCGGGGATGCGCAATCCAAATTAAACACCCAGTCCACCCCCTGTCACTCCAATACCGGTGGACGGAGCCGTGGGGGCACTGAAGACCAAACGGTCACAGCGGCACGCAGGAGACGTACAGCCCGTTTCCTATTGGTGCGACATTCTTCGTCTGCGCCTCTCTCTCTATCTCTATCTCTCTTCACGTCTTTCCAACTTTCTGCTCTTCCTCTTTCTGGAACCTGCCATTGCACCTCTCTCGCTCCCAGGCAGCCTCGTGCTATCACGCCGTCCTCTCCAGCTGCTCACGTCCAACATCCGGCTCACGTGACTTGTTGCCTGGCTAGATTGACAGACGATACCCACATCGAATAACTAACGAACCGACGGACGAACCGACGGACAAGCTGGCGAGTTCGACGACGAGCGAGTCTGGTCCCCGACGCTCGCTCTGCTCAGCATTCCCCTGGTTCCCCTGGTTCCCCTGGTTCCCCTGGTTCCCCACGCTTTGCAGCGCGTGCTCCCCGAATCCGCTGCGAGACACAACACCACATCGCTGGGGTGAGATAGCTACGTGCCCGTGTTCCGAGACCTGATACAGCAGCTGTATTTTCCTTTATTCTTGGTGCTTGGCACCACGACAGCCGGCCAGCACGACGCTCTCCAAGGTCTGCAGCTGTTTGGCTACAGAGAACGAGACGGGGGCTCAGAGTGCCCGGAGGTCCGTGTGAAACGAACACTCTGCACGCCACGGCAGACGAGCCGAGGCCGAGACAGAATTCCCTCTGCCAAGAGCAAGGCCGGCCAATACTCGTGCAAGGGGCCCAGGAGAGAGCAAGACGACTCCCAGCTCTCCACACTCCACCCACTGACCACCCATGAAGAAGCCAACATCCGCTTCCATGGATCGCGACTTGGAGCTCAATTTCCTCACCATCAAGGAGGACAGCCTGCAGCCGGACAGCGTCTATCCCATGCACACTACTGTCATCAGTAGTGGCGGTGGCGGCGGCGGCGATGGCCTGTCCGCCTACTACGACGACCCACAGCGAAGAAGCCGGCTGCCGGGGGTGGGTGGCGGCGGCAGTGCGGAGCGGCGGGCGTCGTTTGGCATCGGCAGCGGGGGCGTGCGTCGAAAGAGCACGCTGGGACGGCTGATCGACTCGTTCCGGCGCGATCCGAACCAGCGGGCGATACCCCTGGGGCCAGGCTCGGCGGCCGGGTCGACGGGGATGCGGCGAACGGCGGCAGGCGGCGGCGGCGGCGGAGGCATCTTAGGCAGCAATGGCGGCGGCGGCGGCCTCGAGGCCTACCCGATGCAGCCGATGATGGAAGACCACCCCGGCAGCGGACACTTTTACGACATGCGCGGGGCCAACATGGCGACGGCCAACTCGGGGCTGTCGCGCGACCTCAAGGGCCGCCACCTGCAGATGATTGCCATTGGCGGCTCCGTCGGCACGGGGCTGTTTGTGGCCTCGGGCAAGTCGCTGTCGCAGGGCGGCCCGGCCTCGGTGCTGATCGCGTACTGCTTCATCGGCCTGATGCTGTACTGCACCATGCACGCGCTGGGCGAGCTGGCCGTGGCCTTTCCCGTGGCCGGCTCCTTTTCTGCCTTTTCGACGCGCTTCCTCGACCCGTCGTGGGGCTTTGCCATGGGCTGGAAGTGAGTGAGAGACGGAGAGAGAGGAAGGACGGAAGACGGAAGACGAAAGAAGAGAATCGCTGACATTCCCAGCTATGCCCTGCAGTGGATCATCGTGCTGCCGCTCGAAATCATCGCCGCCTCCATAACCATCTCGTACTGGAACGCCGACCTGAACAAGGCCATCTTTGTCACCATCTTTCTGATAGCCACCGTCGGCATCAACATGTTTGGCGTCAAGGGTTATGGTGAGGCCGAGTTTGTCTTTGCCATCATCAAGGTGACTGCTATTATCGGGTTTATGTAAGCGTTCTCTGCCCCTTCCTCGTGTCGTTCCTTCCGATGTTCGTGCTCGCAGCGTCTTGCTCGCAACTTCCTCCAGTTCCTGTCTCGCACCTTCCTTTCCCGCTCTCCTCTCTCCCTCTCTCCCTCTTCCCCCTCTCTTCTCTCTCCTCTCCTCTCTCTGTTTCTACCCAATCCTCTCATTCCTCCTCCCACTGACATCCTCCAGCATCCTCGGCGTCGTCATCAACATCGGCGGCACGCCGACCGAGGGCTACATCGGCGGCAAATACTGGCACCACCCGGGCGCGTTCCACAACGGCTTCAAGGGCCTGTGCTCCGTCTTTGTGACCGCAGCGTTTGCGTTTGCGGGCACCGAGCTCGTCGGCCTGGCAGCGGCCGAGACGCAGAACCCGCGCAAGAGCCTGCCGACGGCCATCAAGCAGGTCTTTTGGCGCATCTCGCTCTTCTACGTGGTGGCGCTGACCCTGGTGGGCCTGCTGGTGCCGTACGACAACGCGCGGCTGGCGGGCGCCAAGAGCATCGCCGACGCGACGGCCTCGCCGTTTGTCATCGCCATTGAGAGCGCCGGCATCCAGGTGCTGCCGTCGGTCATGAACACCATCATCCTCGTGGCCGTCGTGTCCGTGGGCAACTCGTCCGTCTTCGGCTCGTCGCGCACGCTGGCCGCGCTCGCCGACCAGGGCCACGCGCCGCGCTTCCTGGCCTACATTGACCGTCGCGGCCGCCCGCTCGTCTCCATCGGCGTCGCCTCCTGCTTCGGCCTCCTCGCCTACCTCGCCGACGTCAAGGCCCAGTCCGACGTGCTCAACTGGCTCCTGGCCATCTCCGCCCTCAGCACCATCTTCACCTGGGCCAGCATCTGCCTCGCCCACATCCGCTTCCGCCGCGCCTGGAAGCTGCGCGGCCGCGAGCTCTCCGAGCTTGCCTTTCGCGCCCAGCCCGGCGTCCTCGGCTCCTGGATCGGCCTCTGCTGCAACATCCTCATCCTCATCGCCCAGTTCTGGGTCGGCGCCTGGCCCGTCGGCTACACCCAGAACACCACCGGCTCCAACGTCCAGAACTTTTTCCTCCAGTACCTCGCCGTCCCCATCATCATCATCATGTGGCTCGGCCACAAGCTCTACTTCCGCACCTCGTACGTCCGCCTCGAGACCATGGACATTGACACGGGCCGTCGTGACTTTAACCTCCCCGTGCTCTCGGCCCAGGAGGAGGAGGAGCGCTACTACTGGCCGCGCTGGAAGAAACTCTACAAGTTCTTCTGCTGATCTCTCTTTTTTTTTTTTTTGTACGCGATAGTCTGGCCATTTTTCCCCTTTTGCTTTTTATTTATGTTTCCTTTCGTAACAGCGCCGGGCAATCTGGGTAGCACGTGGCGCTTTGGGGGGAATGCTTGCGGGAGGGTCTCTGATTCACGATACCAACGTCTAGGGAGGACCCAATGGAATCTTGTTTAGAAGATTGGGATAGGTATGGGATTTGTTTTGTGGATGTTGGCCGAACGAAGGCCTTGTCATAGTCAGGAAGACAAGATGTTACCCTGAAGGACGAGGTTCAGGCAACCTCGAGTAGTTGAATCCTTGTATTCACTTTCATATACGTTTAACATGAAGCAATGGCCGCCCGCCTCCCATCACAAGTGACAATGCCCACCAGCACTCACGTCGTAGTATCGTTCATTTTCCATTCTTGTTATTTCAAAACTAATACGGGAGGAGGCCTCCCGGCATGCGGGCCGGCCTCGTTGGGGTCTCCTCGTGAATCATGTGCAGCGTGAGCAAATATGAGAAATCCGTCATCAGAGCGACCTGAACAAGCATATCTAAACAAAAGGCCGGGCCATCACCGCCGTAGTCTAGTAGTCCCAGAAGCTGCCCGCCTGGTTGGACGCGCCTGGCTTCTTTCCCGGCGCTTTCCGCGACAGGTCCGGCGTCTCGTCGACCTCGTCACCCAGACTCCAGCCGCGGCCGGCCTTCCTGCCACCCATGCCGTCGCCGCCGATCTGGATACCGCGGCTGACGCTGCTGTCTTTGCTGGCTGCCTTCCTGCCACCCATGCCGTCGCCAATGGTCTGGATACCGCGGTTGTCGTTGTCCTTGTTTGACACGTTCGTGCCCGGAATGTTGTCTTCATCGTCAGCAGACGTTGTCCAGCTCGACTCCATCATCTTGACAACCTTTTGGCGGTCATCGGCAACGACCGTCGGCTTTGCAGGGCCGTTGCTCAGGGGAGACACGTCGGACATGGTGAAGTTTGCCTCAAAGAACTTTGTCCGGTCCTTCAGGTTCGTAATGTTGCCCAGGGCCCGCGCTTCGGGGCCCGGCGTAAACGCAGAGCCGTCCTCCTTGTACAAGTTGTTTTTGTACAGGCCCAGCCCCTCGTTGTGGCCGACGCCGCGCTGCCGCCCAGCAGCATGGGATTCGTCACGAGAGGCAGACGGCGTCTCCGGCAGGTCCTCGTCGTCAAGAGTCCAGTGGCGCGCTTCCTGGCCGGGCAGCGTCCGGGTGGCCAGCTTCTGCGGGGTTTCAAAGTCACTAAAGGCCCATTGGCTGTTGTGCTTCGATTTGGGCAGCTCCTCGAACGCCGTGCCGGTTTGGGGTGCGTCCTGGGAACCATCGGCGAGGTCAAAGTGGTTGTAACGCTTGGGGTGCGGGCGGTAAAAGGCTTTGGGCTTGTTGGGATTTTCCGGAGAATCTGGCTCTTCTTCAGCAGGACCGTCTGTATCGAAAAGGCGCACGGGATGGAATTTCTTGCTGCTGCCCGCCTTGGGAGGAATGACCTTGCTCGGCGATCGTGACCGTAGACGTGCGGAGGAGCCGTTTGCGCACGAGTCACCATCCGCGACGCTGCCATCGTCTTCGTCGTCGTCGCCGCCGAGGACCTCGGAAAAGGGGCGCTGAGGCGGACGACGGCCGGCATAAGGCGAGACGACAGACACGGGGATGGCGGTGTTGGGGTCATCGCTCATGATCTCGGTGATGTCGCGCTGGCGCGGCCGCACGCCTGCATAGGGCGGTATGACGCTAACAGGGGCGCTGTCGCGCTCCTCACGGGTGGCAAACAGCTCTAGCGACGCGTGCGGATCGCGCTTGGCGGTTGTTGAAGCTCCGCGCGCGTGAAGCGGCTGCGCCGAAGACGATGCCGCGGCAGAGAGCTCCTTCTTTACGCCGGTGACGGCCGCGACAATCATCTTGACCTGCTCGGTGCTGTCGCGGATGGGCCAGTTGCGGCCAGACTTGCCAATGACATCGATCTGCTTGAGCAGCGCGCCTTGGTCCCAGCACTGGCGAACGAGGGCAATCTTGCCCTCGGCATTGAACGTGACAAAATGGACCTGGAAGAGCCGAGCCCGGGTTAGCATCCGCGACTGGGCAAGAAGCAGCCGGCTGCTGCGTCTGAGAACGCCTGGCTCTCCGGATGCGACTCACAATGGGCAGATAGACGACCTGGTCGGCCAGGAAGTTGTCGTCCAGGCCCGGCAGGTAGATGGAGCCGCCGGTGAGGAACAGGATGGTGGTGTCAATCTCGACGGCCAGGCTGTTGCTGGACTCGACCGCGCTCAGGAGAGTCTCCTTTTTCTTGGTGATCTGCTGGCGCTGTGTGGAAAGGTGCTTGATGATTTCGGTGGCCCCGTGGACGGCAGTGGTGGTGGTGATGTAATAGATGGCTGCATCGTCCGCCAGGCTCGAGGAGCTGGGGGACGCGAGGAACTGCTGGTAGACAGCTTGCAGCGCCATTGTTGGAGGGTATCGCTGTTTCGATGGTATGCGGAAATAAGTACGTGATAGTAAGGCTTTTGGGGATGCGAAGACGAGGAGCAAAGAATGGCAATGTGGGAGGGGAAAGAATGGAAGTTTCGTCTGGCGATTCTCGGGAGGGAAGCGGCAGTACGATGCACGAAGCAGAAGAGAGAAGGAACGAAGGACGTCGAGGGCTATTAATAAAGAGAGAAGGCTTGCAGCAGGCAGGGGCTATGTAAGATGGTTGAAAGTACTGAGGTACACACTACTCGTATGCAGTACTTGTTTGTTCGGGGCTGTTTTTCCCGTCTTGTTTGATGGGAGACATGGAAAGCCCCTGCTGCTCGGGGTCGCGGCGACCTTAGCCTGGCTCTAGAGCCTGCATGAAAGCCCAGATTGAAGGCCCAGATTGTTTACATTCCGCTGCAACAGGGAAGGAGCAACCCTTGCAGCGATGGACGAGTATAACGGCGGAAGGCAGCACAGTGTGGGGTTTTTGCATGAGGCCCATCTTACAAGCAATATATGAGGGCTGGCATATTCAGGCAGAGGGGGCCATGTCGTGCCGTTCTCGTATGTAGGCTGTCGTAGGATCACGCTGCTGGTCGATCATGGCCCCCGCGGATCTCCTCTCGGGTCTTAACGGGCCCGTAATATCGAGCAGGATTGCGAAGTCAGGAGGGGACAGGAGCAAAGAGGGCAGGCAGCGCCATCCTGCCCCTCTCTGAATGCCACCTTTGCGTGTGCGGGTGGGTCGCGCTGGCCGTCTGAAACACCACTTTTCCAAATTCACAATGGCCGTGCACTGTGCCCAGAAAACAGCCCACTATGGTGAAACGCGCTTTCCCTTTGGCCATGAGGGCAGCAAGTCAGCAAGTCTTACAGGTACTCTGTGAGATACGAATCCTGCTGATACATAGTAGCTCCAGAGCTTCGTTTCTTCAACGCGTTTGCACATGGCCGATCCAATGCCATGTCTTGCATACTGATGTCTCGGACTTGGGAGCCATCTGCCATAGTTGGACCTCGCATGGAAAGCATCCTAAGGAACGACGCTGCAGGTAAGCTGCAGAGTCGGTGCGTGTCTGCAACATCGCCATAGTTCTGGCCCGAGGCGAATGAGGTGTCTGATCAACTACGAGTATGCGAGCTGAAGAGCTGCAGCAAAACTGCCTGCAGCCAAGCTGCTAGCGCAGGGCGCAAGGCAAGGCACAAGGCGCACAGAATACCGCATCCGCGTCTAGTGTGGGTTTCCACCCAATCTTGTTTCGCAGCTCAGCCACAGGACATCATGAGCAGCTACTTATAGCCGCACCGCTGCCTCGACGCTGTGGCCAGGGCAAAGGCACACCAAACACACAGACACACGCACCGCCATGTCGGACAGCGGCTATTCTGCCACCGACATCATCACGTACATCGGCGTGCCGCTGGCAGTGCTGGGCGTGCTGCCGATCCTGTACAACACGTTTGCCACGCTCGTGAACGCGTCCAAGATCAGGCGGACGCTGCGGCACAGCCGGCTGACGGCGCTCACGCGCAGCGACGTGGTCAACCGCGTCATCGAGATCGAGCTGCCGCGCTATGCCGTGACGCCGCTGGACCGGTTCCAGCACCGCCGCGAGTACTGGTCGCTGTCGCGCAACCCCAGCGCGATTCCCGGCGGCTCCTGGACGACGTTCAACTGGAACAGCCAGACGATCGGCGTCAAGACGCAGCGCCTCGAGTACGCCGACCAGCTGCGCCAGCCGCAGGTCGACGTCGCCTTTGACGAGCTCGTGTGCTACCTGCTGGACCTGGGCGCCGTGCCCGACCCGCACGGCTGGCATCTGCTGCGGTCCACCGGCCTGTGGACCCCCGTCGGCTGCGCCCTGATGAAGTCGCCCGACGGCCACCACAACGTGCTGACCGTGGCCCCGCTCGACGACTCCGACGGCAACCTGTCGCTGTCCGTGACCTGGCGGCCGGAGTGGACCACGCGCACCTACGAGAACCTGCCGCCCTACTGGGTGAGCCTGCCGGCACCGCCCCCGGAGAGCGAGGACGAGATCGAGAGCGAGGACGAGGCGCAGGAGACGGAGAAGGCGGACATGAACGAGGGCGAGGTCGGGGCCGAGGCCGACGCCGCCGAAACGCTCGTCGACACAGTCGGGCCAGAAGACACTAAGCGGCCGGCCTCATCATCCCGGCCCGAGACCGGCGACAGCATTCCGCACAACCCGGCAGACTCGACGACGCACGTGACCACCGCTCAAGAGGCGTCCACAACGGGTGCAGACATCACGTGTCAGATCTCCATAGGCGGCATCGTGACGGCGCTGGCGCACGCGGCATGGCCGGCCGGGGCAGCCGCGACGGTCAAGCTCGACAAATTGAGCATTGAGCACCTGCGGGTGCGGCCGGGCCGACTGGACGGTGTGTGGTTCGCCAGCGCGGCCACGGCGTACGGCACGTCGAGCCAGACGGTGCTGTGGAACTACCGCATCCCAGACGACATCCTGGCGTTTGCGCGGCGCGAGACGGTGCCGTGCGGCGTGCTGGTGCTGCTGGCCATGGTCGACGAGGGTACGACGCCCGAATGGGCCACTAAGCACACGCAGGACCTCTCGATGCAGATGGACCTGCACATGCGGCGCCTGAACGAGCAGCGTGCCGCCCAGATGGCCGAGGCCCGCCTGCCGGCACACCAGCGCGACCAGGCCGTGCGAGAGCGCATGATGCAGGAGAACATGCAGCGGATACAAGATAGTGAGTGGGACGAGGGGAGGCAGAACCGAGACAAGGCCTGTTTGTGGACCGTGCTGACACGCCCCAGTGCGAGACAGGAGTCGTCGTGACAATGACCGACGGCAGCAGCGTGAGATGGAGGCGCTGCAGAGCCCCAAGTGGGATGCGCGCCTGGTGGCCGAACACTCTCTGCGCTGGCTACAAAAGCAGAAGCAGGAGCAGAAGCAGGAGCAGAAGCAGGAGCAGAAGCAGAAGCAAAAGTCGAGCCAAGACCAGGGTCACGAGAGTCACGTGATGCCCGGCCCAGACCTCAAGCAGAGCGTCGCCACACTGCTGCACCGCATGGTGCAGGACGTCGCCTTTGCCGGCAGTTTGTGCCGCATGATGGACCGCTGGAAGGCCTGGGCTGATATTGGCGGCATGAAGGCGGCCGACCTGGCCGTCCTGCGCCAGGACCAGGTCACCTTTGCCCAGGCCACCCTGCTGGTCGCCCTGATCCACGACTCGTCCACCGCCCTGGACGGCACCCTGTCCGTCGATCTGCAGGAGTGTCTGCGCATCTGGCGCAAGGCGCGGCTGGGTTGAGCCGGCGGCTGTGTCTCGGTCCCGGAGCCAGTCCTGTTCCTGTTGTTATTTATGCATAGCCCTGTCCTGAATATCCATGTATCCATATGATTACTAATACAAACGCCAAACCCGAAATCCCGTCAACTTCTTCATAAACAACACCCACCCTTCCCCTCGTCACACCTTGTAGAAGCAGAAGCCGACGTACAGGCTGGCCGCCTCCATCTCCTCCGGGTTGACCAGAAGATCGCCCGAGTTGCGGTCGCGCACAGACATGCGTTCGCTCAACGGACCCAGGATGCGGTGGTCCTTTTCGGCCTCCCAGATGTCGGGAAAGGGCTTATGGTACTGCAGCTCCAGGTTGTAGTCCTCGGCCAACGCACGGAAGGCGTGCCACGGCACCACGTACTCGGGCACCTCCTCGACCGCCTCGTTGAGGAAGAAGTTGTACTTCCATCCAAACGGCGGCCGAAAGGTGCCGTCTGCCGGCGTCGGTCCCGGAAACCGGACCCGGTAGATGCTGTTGCCCCATTCAGCCGTTGCCTGTGTGTCGGCCTCCTTGGCCTCCAGCTCGCCCTCTTCCTTGTCTTCCTTGCCGTCCTTGCCGTCTTTGCCGTCTTTGCCCTCTGTGCCGTCTTTGCCGTCCTTGTCCTCCTTGTCCTTTTTCTCCGCGACCGTCTCGCCCTCTTTCCTCTCCTGCTGCGCGTGGAACTGCCGCACCCGCTCGCCGATGACGTCCGAGTCCGGGATGCAGCCGATGAACCGGCCGCCCTTTTTCAGCGCCGACGACACGTTCCGCAGCATCGTGCGCGCCTTCTCCTCCGTCTCGAACGCGTAGTGCATGCAGAACATCATGCTGACGACGTCAAAGCCCCGGGTCGAGAGCGGGTTCGCGTCAAAGCCCACGTCGCGCACAATGTTGACGTCGCCGATGCTCTCGCCAAAGCAGTCCTTGACAAAGAAGCGGCCGTCAAAGACGCGTGCCGCCCGCCCGTGGCCGCCGTAGCCCCCCCGGCCGCCGCCCCCCCGGCCACCACCGCCCCGTCCGCCACCACCGCCGCGCTGTGTCATCTCGCGGTAGCGGTCGCGCGCCTGGTCGATGCTGACGTCGGCCGGGTCCAGGCCCACGTACAGCTGCACCTTTTGCGGCGCTTGGTTCCACTTGCCCAGGTCGCCGCCCTTGCCGCAGCCAATGTCCAGCACCAGCAGCTCCGACCGGCCGCCACCACCACCGCCTCCGCGCTCGTCAAAGTCCTCGTCGGGCGAAAACTTTTGGATGATGCAGCTCTTGACCCAGTTGTTGAGCGAGCGCAGGCCGCGGATCGTGCTGGCCGTCTTGCGCCACTCGCGGCCGCGCTCGGGCACCGCGTTGTAGTGCGAGCGCACCACGTCGTCAATGTGTGCGCGCTGCTGCTGCCCCTCGCCCAGGGCCTGGGTCTGCCGCTCGCGCTCTAGCGCCCGCTGCCGGATGGCCTCCCGCTCCGTCTCCGTGATGCGCGCGCGCTGGCCCGGCCGCTTGGGCTTCCGCGCCTGGTCGCCGGCGCTGCCCGTCGGCGATCGCGACCGCGCCCGCTTCTTCGCCCGCTCCAGCGACTTGGCGTCAAAGGGCTGCGGCAGGTCGTCGTTGGCTTTCCGGTCGTAGTCGTCGTCGGTGTGCTTCGCGCCCGGCGCTCCGGCCCGGCCACCGGGTCGTCCGTGGCTCGCCATAATGATGCAAAGGTGAGAGGTCGAGAGCGGATGAGAGAGGACGAGGAGACGAAGAGGAACTGAACAAATTGGGAGATGCGCGTTGAGCAGAGGGGAAAGGGAGGCTGAAATGGCCACCCCACAGCTGTATTGCCCCTCCCAGAGAGGTCCGTAGGGTAAGGGGGCAAAGGTCGGGAAAAGAAGAAGCTATGGGCTGGGGAAATGGGCAGCTGAGATGCGGTGATTGTTGTCAACGCTGCGAGAAGCAGGGCGGACGGGCCCGGATCAATATTATGCCGCGGCCGCCTCATGCGCTAGTCGACAGCCTTGTTCGCCTTCTCCAGTTAGCCTGCTGTCGGATTAAGAGATAATCCGAACAGCATCGCCAACTCTCAACAACTTCGTAATGAGATCCTTGAGTCTGGGAAGAATCTAGAAGTAGCTAATAAGCAGCATCGACAGCACAACCCGGTTGAAAGCCCGCATCTCCCGCCAGAACTTCGACCGTCAGAAAGCCAAACACAGGACAAGCAGCCGCCATGTCTGAACGCAAAGTCCTGACCAAGTACTACCCGCCGGACTTTGACCCGAGCGCGCTCAACCGGCGATCTCGCAAGCCGAAGCAGGCCGGCCTCGCCGTCCAGGTCGTGCGCCTAATGTCACCGATGAGCATGCGATGCACCCGATGTGGCGAGGTAAGCCAACCCTGGAGCAAGAACCAGGAACGAGGAATGGGGATGCTAACCATGGCCTTGTGCAGTACATATACAAGGGACGAAAGTTCAAGTGCGTTATTTCGCCCCCCCCCCCCCCCCCCCCCCCCCCCCCGCCCCCCCCCCCCCCCCCCCCGACCCACCCCCCCCCCCCCCGCCCACCGGACCGGGCGCCCCGCACTGGCGACCCGCAGCACGGAC